>CM056398.1:6252625-6512319 GCA_029718625.1 Synaphobranchus kaupii | reverse complement strand
TCATTCAAACTTTAAATGTCAAATAACAAAAATGGCCTCATGGAACAACATATCATTTCAATTAATGTTTTAAACAGTTGACAAATAATTATCCAGAAAGGATATTTTTATACTTTGTAGTAAAGTTTTAAAATGTTCACTGCTCCTACAGATTTCTTTACAATTCATAAACAGACATTTACACCAAGAAAAATCATTTACAATAGAGAAAGGGGGGATGAATAAATAAATTTAAAAAATAGAAATATGTTGACGTTGCAAATAGCCTATATATAGCATTTTTACAAACCTATCCAGACATGTTCACCCTGTCAATGTAGCCTCTACTGTATGTGTCAGATGGTGCCAAATAAGTAATAGTACTAATTTGTTAACATAATAATAGTTATGTTATTTGCGAACAGAATTTTGTAAACACAAAAATGTCTAGGCTCTGTAGGACCACACAGGTTTTTAAAGAAATCTAAATATTCCAAATAATTAAATACATCAATAAATACATAATTATAATACATTTTATTCATGCTGTGCTTTTCATAGACCCAAAGCATTGGATGCACACAATTGTTCAAACATACACTGTAGTGTAGTAATTGCAACACGTGCATCTCAGATTATTTCCACTATAAATTATTGTCCTTTCACAGTTTGATGTGGCACATACAGTTTCGTTGACCACATTCTCTTGAGATGGTAAGATGAAAAAACACAGGGCCTAGTTGCATTAAATAATTTAGGAAAGTTTGGATAGCACTGCTTTGGAATAGAGCTAGTTTAATTAGTGTGTGTCATGGTCTCGCGGTGTGTGCTACCTCTCTGGTCTCTCTGAGACAGCTTTCCTTTCTGTTTTCTTTGTACCTCTCTTTATTTTCTTGTTTTCTCTCTATCGAGAGTGAGAGGCATTTTCCTTTATTTTTATTTTCTCGAGCCTACGAGTCTCGCTCGCCCGATTATTTTCGGATCGCTATTATTTCTGTAACGTCCCATTCCCATCCCGTCCGTTTTCCGTGTTTTGCCATTTCCCTCCGTGTCATGTTTGATTCCCTTTGTCCGCGTTTTCCCCCTTGCTGCAGACTGGGCATGTTCCCTCCGTTTGTTTCACTCCTTTTCCCCACTCCTGTCTCAGCCTATCTCCTCCCTCCATTGCAGCATGCATTCCTCTCACTCCGCTTTGTTAATTACCCACTCACACATTCGCATGCTTTTCCTGATTGTTACCAATTACACTTCCCTATTTAACCCACCTGCTGTCTGCTATCCAGTGCTAGTTCATTACCCTTGTTTCGACTCTGTAACGTTGTTTGTTTGTATCCTGGTCCTTGAATCCCTGTCCTGTGCCTCTAAACTTCAGTTTGGTTTGTCTTGGTGCTTTAATGCTCACTGCCTGCTGTTGTTTGCTAACTAGTCCTGTCTGTTTGCGGTTCTTCCTGCCTGAATATTGCCTGTCTCGTTAACCACCATTCTACTGTTTCTGCCAGTCTGTAGCTGTTTACTCCTCCCTGTTTGTGTTGCGGTACCTCTGCCTCCACCTGACGTTGCGCCCGCAGCTGGGTGTTCTGCTTCTCCATACTACAGTGGTTCCTGTCCGGCCGTGGCTACCGCCATTGCTTCGGTTAAGGTTGCATCCACCACTGTTGCCCTGCTGCCCCAACCGGGCCAACCTGAGCTCCGCTGCACTGCTCTGCCTTGCCGTATCCAGCCGCTACCCCTTCCTCTGCTTCCAGTACCTGGTTACCTGTAATAAGTATTCCTCGGCTCCCCCTCCTTCCATTCCTATTATATTCCATAACCAGTTGTCCTGTCTGTCCTGATCCGTCCAGTCCAGTTCCTGTCCAGTTCCGGTTTGGAACTTACCTGAGACCCGCACAGTCCAGTTCCGGTCTGGAACATTCCAGTGTTCCAGTTGTCCTGTTCCAGTTAGCCCGATCCAGTTCCTGTCAGCCCAGTTCCGGTTTGGAACTTCAGTGTCCTGTACCAAGTCCAGTTCCGGTCTGGAACAT
This sequence comes from Synaphobranchus kaupii, assembly GCA_029718625.1. Taxonomy (NCBI): domain Eukaryota; kingdom Metazoa; phylum Chordata; class Actinopteri; order Anguilliformes; family Synaphobranchidae; genus Synaphobranchus; species Synaphobranchus kaupii. The sequence goes on along the minus strand of CM056398.1, from coordinate 6,510,319 downwards.
TCCAGTGTTCCAGTTGTCCTGTTCCAGTGAGCCTGATCCAGTTCCTGTCAGCCCAGTTCCGGTTTGGAACTTCAGTGTCCTGTACCAAGTCCTGTTCCGGTCTGGAACATTCCAGTGTTCCAGTTGTCCTGTTCCGGTTTAACCCGATCCAGTCCCTGTCAGCCCAGTTCCGGTTTGGAACTTCAGTTTCCCGTACCAAGTCCAGTTCCGGTTTGGAACATCCAGTGTCCTGTACCAAGTCCAGTTCCGGTTTGGAACAACTCCGTGTTCCCGTGATCCAGTTCCAGTTCGACTATCCAGTCCAAGTCCAGTCCAGTTCCGGTTTGGAACATCCAGTGTCTTGTGCCAAGTCCAGTTCCGGTTTGGAACAACTCCGTGTTCCCGTGATCCTGTTCCAGTTTGACTATCCAGTCCAAGTCCAGTCCAGTTCCGGTTTGGAACATCCAGTGTCTTGTGCCAAGTCCAGTTCCGGTTTGGAACAACTCCGTGTTCCCGTGATCCAGTTCCAGTTTGACTATCCAGTCCCAGTCCAGTCCATTTCCGGTTTGAAACAACTCCATGTTCCTGTGATCCAGTTCCTGTTAATCCGTTCCAGTTTCCTGTCCTGCCCAGTTCCGGTTGGAACTCCAGGGTTCCAGCACCAAGTCCAGCTTCGGCTTGGAGCAGATTCAAGTTCCGGAGAGATTCCTGACTTTATTAATATTGTTGTTACTATCTGTGTACAGCTTGGGACTACCCCAAGCTATTATAATAAATTACCGTTTTCTGTCCCTCTGCCTCCTGGTCATTGCATTTGGGTCCAGCCCGTATTAGGTTTGTGACAATTTCTCCCTATTTCACTCTCCTTTGTATTGCTCTCCAGCTTTGAGAGTAGGAGCTGTTTTTTTCCCTCCCTTATTCGCAGATTCGGTCTGCCTCATTGGTGTACTTCATTGGACACTTAAAGAATCCCTTTACTTGCATTTGGACCTCCGAACCAATCGCCTCCCCCTTACAGTGTGAGCTACGATAGGCAATATTGTTAGTTGTAACTTGGCCACATTTTGATATCAATACTTTTAAAGAAAAAAACATTTTTTGGTGAGATTAAAACTTGCTAAAACTAGGTCTGCCGTTAAAAGTATTGATATCAAAATGAGGCCAAGTTACAATAAACAGTATTGCCTATCGTAGCTCACACTAATTAAATTAGCTCTATTCCAAATCAATGCTACCCAATCTCTCCTAAATTATTTAATGTCATTTGGCCCTGTGTTTTTTCATATTACTATATGTGACTCTGTGGTAATGTGGTCATTCAAACTTTGTGGCACATAAAAGTGTAAAATGGCGATTATTTAGAGTGGCAATAATTTGCAATTCACATGTGTTACAATTACAAATGTAAGGAAATGAGTACAGTATAGGCTATGTTTGAGTTGAACAATTGTCTGCATGCAGTGCTTTGGGTGTATGAAAAGCACAACATGCATAATAATAATAATAAATTATTAGTAATATTATTTGTATCGATCTGTGTGGTCCAACATTTTTTTTTGTTCACAAATAATATTTGTTATTATTAAACATGTTAAAACAATTAGTACTTTAGTTCTTTGGCTTCATCTGATCCACAAACATGCAGTAGGCTACATTCATGGGTCAAACGTGTCTGGATAGGTTTGTTACATAAAATATTTAGGGTATTTACAAGGTGTACATATTTAAATTTTTATCTGTATTTATAAATCCCCCCTTGCAAATGTAAATGATGTTCCTTGGTATAAATGTCTGTTTGTCAATTCAAATGTTATATGCTGCTAGGAAAATTCCTACCAGCATAGAACATTTTAAAACCTGTACATTTTCTAAAATGAAACATGTTTTCTCCTCAACTGTCATTTCTCCTCAACTGTGTAAAACAATCATTGAAATGAAGTGTTCTTCCATTACGCAACTTTTGTTAGTCATCTGAACTTTGAGTGACCACACATTCTCTTTAAATGGTAAGATGAAAAAACACAGGGACAAATTTGGGTAGCATTGATTTGGAATAGAGCTAGTTTAATTAGTGTGAGCTACGATAGGCAATACTGTTTGGTGTAACTTGGCCTCATTTTGATATCAATACTTTTAATGGCAGACCTAGTTTTTGGAAGTTTTAATTAATGACTTACAGACACTGCTTTGTAGGCTATGCTTGAGTAACTTGGCATTTTTGTATTTTGTAAACATCTTTTTGATCAGATATCACAACTTTTTGCACATTTGAGCCGTTCCCAGTAAACATGCATTGGTTGGGCCAACGTTGGCTAATAGTCATTATGGTTTGCGACGGTCACCGTCTCCTGCCAACGTTGGCATAATGGAATGTGACTGTAGCCCAACGGTTACATATTTAATCGTAAGTCAATATTGGTACAACGTTGGAATACCACTCTTTCCCCACCATCGCATAATCATCATGAACCAACGTTGGCACACCGTTGGCATTGTGATTTTAACCCAACCATCGCATTTTAACCGTAGACCAACCTAGATACAACGTTATGGAATATCCAGACCAGTGAACGTCTCAAGGACATTTTTAAAGTTCAACTGAAAATGTGCCAGACCGTCTCTCACAGTCTCACTCTGAAGAGAGAAGTATAGCTTCTAATGTTAGTGAAGTTGCATTTGGGTAAGTTAATACCAACGTTAATTGTCTGATATTTCCCTAAACATATCATGTCCAAATTGAATTGTGTGGTTAGCCTACTTTAAGATATGTTTTACACAATTTTAGTCAAATGGATTTGCATAGCACTAATTAAGCTACCATTGACGTTAACATAGCTACGTGGTTCTGAGGTAAATTAGCTAACCCCACACTGCTTGGTAGTTTGCTAAGGTTAATTGAACGTGACGTTATGTAATTTATACAAACGGTGAAGTATAGGCTACCGTTATAAGGGTGCCACAAACAGAGGTGTAAAATCCCAGGGTCAGAAACTAAAAGTCCTGCCATGTAGCTATTTCTTCCACCCTTGAACTCAGCCAGCTGATTTCACAAAGTAGTTCTACCTCCTGGCTGAAGAATTGTGTTAATTAGCAAATCCAGGTGATTGGAAGCAAATATTGGGGAGGACCTTTACTTTCTGAACCTGGATTGTGGCCTCTGGCCACAAATGAGATAATGTCAGCACACTGTCATCAGTCCACTAGCATATAGACCGGTTTTTCACCAACGTCACAGTAGAGGTGCGCTCGCAACACTGGGGCAGAATATTCAATATTGCAAAAGAAATCAACATCAACTTGTAATTGCAGAAGCTGAAATGGATGATGAAGGACTCTTGTTTAACTTTGAATATCTTAGTTACAGCAACACTGAGATAGCTAAACAGTTTGGTGTAAGCGTGTAATATTTATTCAATTTAGTAAGTGTCCAGGAAGTATATTATGCTGGCTCCCATCTCATCATATAAGTTTGGCATTCAATTGAATAAAGACAGCTTCGACCATAGGCTAGGCTATAGCTGCAATTTTGAAGCAAATGTGTAGGTGGCTAACCATTGCTCCATGGTTATATGTTCATGTCGTCAAGACATAGGTCATTTATCACCAAGCTGCTGTTATTGCTAGATACCTGTAGATATCTTGGGTTTGGCAGCAGGCGCTGCGCATTTATAACTTTAGCGTGCTATCTAATTGGGTTGACTCACCGTAACGTTAGTTTTCCAGCGTAGATGAGCTGAGGTGGGTCTTAGTCACTTTTTTTGGAATACCCTGTGATTTGTGAACCTGGGGCATGTGGTCCAGGGTTGCCAGACTGGGGGATTTTCCCCTAAATTTAGGGGATTTTAACAATTCATGGGGGAATTTTTAAAGAAAAAATGAATGGGAGTCAATGATAGATAGGGGATTTTAAAGTGATACTGCAGTCAAAAACCAACTTTTCCGCTGTCTATGTCCGAACATTTCATGTTTAGTCAAAATAGTTTTATATGAGTTTTTGTGAAGGCTTACCAAAACGCTGCTTTCCGGGGATTCGTGACGTCACATGATCCTTAACATAAAAATGGGTGGAGTTTAGGTGGTCCTAGGGGTGGTCTCGGCTGGGCACGTGGTATAAAAGCAGAGACCAGCGGGTTTTTTTTTCCTCTTTCAGACTGAGACCCTTGTACAGTTAACTAGTTAGTTCAAGTTCAAATGCGAATTGCTTTGTATTACTGCTAACGTTAATATTACGACTTCTATCGAGCTACTAAGGCTACGTTCACACTGCAGGCCTTAGTGCTCAATTCCGATTTATTGCTCAGATCCGATTTTTTTTGTTTGGCTGTTCACATTCATTTTTTAATGTGGCCCATATCTGATTCCAGTGTGAACCGATTGCTCTCCTCAAATGACCCGTGCAAATTAACAAAAACACAGCCTGCAGAAATAAACAACAACAAAAAGGAAGTCATCAAAGTCACAGCTTCTGCGTTAATTTTAAAGTTGATGTGCAGTGGAGCTAATGATAAGGGTGAGGAAACGGGAAAAATCGAAGGTTTTTACTAGCTTTTTGTGCTGCCATGGCTGCTACTGTGCAGAGTGACTCGTGAATGTGAGATCGGAGCCAGGAATGGGGGGACCGTGCCATGGGCGGTTTAAGTGAAACTCAAGCAAGGTATGAAATTAACCTCGCTCACTCGCCTGGGCGAGGACAGGCGAGTTAAGAAAATGGAGCGCTTGGCCGTTTGGCTAGTGAGACTAGTCGATATAACATTTATAAAACGGATAGTTCCGGGATGCAGATTGGTCAATACAGCGTTCCAGCCGTGTTAAAATACAAAATATAAAAAAGCTATCACACGACACATCTGTTCAACTTCATGTGTAACGTATAGCCTAGCATGCGCACCCTTAGATTAAACTACTGACACACTATTGGACCGACAACCATAACGTTCGGTAAGCAGCTACATGAGAAAACCGTGAATAATGAATACCGTGCAACAAACCAAGACAATAATATGGACAGTTCTAACATTATTTTAAATCACAAAACGGGTAACGCAGCTGTCCGCGAATGATATAAAAACGTTGCCTACTTCCGACTTATTATGGTGTATCATTTGTGCCCAAAAAAATCCACTGCTTTTCACATTTCCCACTTATCTAAAATGACAACACATGATAATATAATGTGAATCTGTTGATAACCTACCCTGTACAATAGTGAGTTAACTAGCCCGTGCGCTAACGTTCTAATGCCCTGCTAGCTGCATCAAAAATTACGGTAAAAAGTCTTTAGACATTCAGACATTAATTAATTCCGATCTGACAGACTGCGGTCGCTTTGACACAATCGGTTATGTATCGGCATCTAATACCACATTCAAAAGTGGCCCAAATGAGAATTGTAAATGTCAGATTCAATGTGATTTCCGCTGTTCACACTTCCATAAAAAAATCGGATCTGTGTCACATTTGAGGAAAAAAATCGGATCTGGGCCACTTTTTACCTGCAGTGTGAACGTAGCCATAGAGTTATTCATCTACAACGTCTTACTTTGGTATCTTTAGCTAACTTGCCTGCATTATGCCAAGGAGTCAGATGTATCGTTCCTCGGTGTAACGCCACCGGCTCTGTTAGCTTTCATAATCTGCCGAGAGAAGGAATGTATCGATAAATTAGGTAATGCAAAGCAGTCTATTGTGTGTGAGTTTAGCCCCGTTCGGACCAAATGGAGCTGGGCAACCAGCCATGTTCAATATACTAACGTTACTGTGTGACTGGGTTTTGCTGTGTATTTGAATGTATTTAATAGTAACGTTACTTTAGGCAGACAAACAAGCTAACTTAGCTAGGTAACGTTAGCTCTACCATTCGGTTACATCCCTGGTCCTCTCCTTGATCGCGAAGACATCGCTCAACTAATACAGCGGCTGCTGCTGCCTGTGACTCGAATGAATACGGCTGTATTTCCCGAGCAACATCTTCGCGAGGAAGAGTCTTCCACCACGAAGGAATCCTTTCAAACTCCTCCACCTCAAAACTCCCTGCAGTACTGCTGTCACTCTTGTCGCTTGCCATTTTGTTGTTTGTTTAGGTGGGGAGAGAGCAGGAAGGGGGCTGAGTTCAGTGGGGGCCTGAGTCAGTTCACCAAGACACACCCTTTCACTCCTTGACTGTATGAATATTCATAATACGACTACGTGGCACCATTGTCATATGACCACACCTACTCACGAGTTCCAGTTCAAATTGAAGTGGTAAAAAAGGCCTTAGAAAAGCCTCTGCAGTATCTCTTTAAAAGAAGGTATGGGGGGAAATTGTGAGAACATTGTATGGGAATCAATTGAAGATGGGGGATTTTCAGAATTTTTTGGGGGGGAAATTAATTCAGGCATCTGGCAACACTGATGCGGTCTGTCTGTGTCTAGACTAGCGTTAGCTAGCCACTGTAACGTTACATCTCACAGGAACATTAGTCGCTCACATTTGCTAACTGATAGATTGCCAATGTTAATTTTGTTAAATCTAAAGAATTAACCAGCTTAGAGTTAGCCAACGTATTTCCCGAAAAAGCAAGTTTACACCAGTGAACACTTGGATAAAACAAATAAGATGGATAACGTTAAGAAACGTAGCTAGATAGTGCCCATTATCGGTCATGCCTGCGTTCAACAATATTGCAACTTCCTCGAGAGCTGATTTGCCAGTGCGGCTAAAAAAAATAAAAATAATAATTATATATATATATACAGATCCTTTCCAAAAAATTAGAATATCATGGAAAAGTTTTTTTTTTCTCCATAATTCCATTCAAAAAGTGAAACTTTCATAGATTATAGATTGATTACACACAAAGTGAAATATCTCTAGCCTTTATTTGTTTCATTTTTCATAATTTTGGCTTACAGCTCCAGAAAACCCCCAAAACAGTATTTCAAGAAATTAGAATAGTGTGTCGAAAATCTGCATTTACTTCAGTTATTTCAGAGAATGAATGTTTTAGACTGAGTGTCACACTCTAATCATCTAATTTACTCAAAACACCTGCAAAGTTTTTCTACAGATGTGTCGTTAAATTGGACAGGTATCTCAGTTTGGTTCAGTATGGGGAAGACTGCAGACTTGACAATTGGCCAGAAGACCATCATTGACACCCTCCAGAAGATGGGTAAGCCACAAAAGGTCATCGCTAAGGAGGCTGGCTGTTCACAGAGTGCAGTGTCCAAGCATATCAATAGAAAGTTTAGTGGAAGGGAAAAATGTGGCAGGAGAAGGTGCACAAGCAAAAGAGATGACCGTAGGCTTCAGCGGATTGTCAAGCATTTTCGACACACTATTCTAATTTCTTGAAATACTGTTTTGGGGGTTTTCTGCAGCTGTAAGCCAAAATCATGAAAAATGAAACAAATAAAGGCGAGAAATATTTCACTTTGTGTGTAATGAATCTATAATCTATGAAAGTTTCACTTTTTGAATGGAATTATGGAGAAAAAAAAAACTTTTCCATGATATTCTAATTTTTTGGAAAGGATCTGTATACGCTTTGTCTGTAGCACATTCACAATATTAACAAAATGTGTGTTGTTGTTTTCTTAAACTCTAGTTCATTGTAATCAACTCAACTAGCAAGCACCAACATCAAGAAGTGCCAGTTTTTATATGTCCACTCGAGGGCGCGGTAGGTGAAGAAATAAATCCAATGAGATGGACAAATGGACTACCATGTAAACAATCCAGTTAGCCAGCCATCTTACCAACATATTGGGAATTCAAAAGGTATCTTTCTTGATTCAATAAACTAATAACTGATTGTTAAAACAACAAAAATCATGAGCTTCTTTATGCACTGCAACAGCCGCTAATCGGCTCCCCTTTTTTGGCAGTAGCCTACTAGCCTACTGTCTCATCTAAAAGTAAAAAAAGACTAGCTACCAGTCACTTCTAACTTACATGTTTATTGCCTTAAAAGTTATCTTATCGTTTTTTCAATCTAATAAATATAATATGTTCAATAGTAACGTTATGTGCCCGAATAATATCAGTATCGTATGTTGATCACAAAAGTTTCTGTTGTTCGCCCAATAACAGGGTTCGGTACTCTAGCTAGCTAGCTAACCATTAGTAAGCAATAATGACCTCGGAGCCGGGCATTACACAGTTTAAATGCCCGACGCGGAGGTAGTAAATTGCCCGAGGTGCAGCCGGGGGCAATTTCCCTCCGCGAAGGGCATTTAAACTGTGTAATGCCCGGCTCCAAGGTCATTATTGCGCTTATACCATGGTTACCAACAATTATTATATATGGTTACATTTATATTTATTGATTTTTATCAATTTATATCATGGCTTGACTAAATACTCGATTCTGATTGGCTGGAGGGTGGGCATTTAATTTGTTAAACCGCCCGGCTCTGAAGTAGCGCTGGCAACATTTTAATCACCGTTCTAAATTAATATGCCGTCTACGTTATCTGCTGCCAGCGCCATTAGTCAACACTTTTATAAATGGTATCCATAGCAACACCAACAGCTGATTAATAAAGCCGGCAAATAACGCTAAATTCGCCGATTTAAAATGTTTGTATTCGCCAAATATCTTAGTTACAACAATTGTAATCTAGCAAAACGTTTTGTGGTTAGATGTGCAGTATTTATTCAGTTTGGAAATATGAACGTAACATAGTAGGGCTTTACCTAATGTAATGTAACGCTGACGTGAGCAACGCTGGTTGCGAATGCGAACAAGTTACTTCACAAAGCACGTTAATCTGCATATTAAAAAAACATTTTATCCAGCGAAATGTCTTAGATATGACAAGTTACATCTAGCTAACAGTAACAAACTCTGTATCTACAGTAGGCAATTTTTTTCAGATGTTCCCATCTCATGATGCAGATTGTGAAATGCAATTTCCTTAGCCTGGGCTGTTTAAAATAAGCTGCATGACCAAAGCATTTTTAAAAAGCAAGACGAAGAGAGGGAGGTAAATTGAGTTGCGGTTTCATGCAATTTTCTTAAATAATGTAACTAATGACAAAAATAACCAAAATTGGTGCTAATTTTATGGTATGAAGTTGAGAAGGAACTATTTGCTTCCTTATAGAATCAATTGTTTTCAGAACTACCAACGAGAGGTTTTTGCATAACTACGGACAAAATAGAACTAGTAACGAGAAATAGAATTAGCAACGAGATGTTTTCTGTTCAAATAGAACTATCAACGAGCAGTTTTGCATGACAACGGCAAACTACATGCCAAAATGGCCTCGGAAGGATATTATAAATATAAATCTGACTATATATAATAATTGTTGGTAACCATGGTATAAGCGCAATAATGACCTCGGAGCTGGGCATTACACAGTTTAAATGCCCTTCGCGGAGGGAAATTTACTACCCGGCTCATTATTGCTTACTAATTTCTAAGTGCAACACATCTGAATCAGAGTATTTCCACTATAAATTATTTTGTAAGCAATAATGACCGAGGAGTCAGGCATTACACAGTTTAAATGCCCGACACGGGGGTAGTAAATTGCCCGAGGCGCAGCCGAAGCTTCCGACCGGCTCCGAGGTCATTATTGCGCTTATACCATGGTTACCAACAATTATTATATATAGTTACATTTATATTTATTGATTTTTATACCATGGTATGGGTGAATAATCGATTCTGATTGGTCAATGACTGGTCGTTATTCTGTATAACCGGTCAGTCATCCGGGTCACAAGTTTAATCACAGTTCTAAATTAATGCGCTGCCTGCCTGGCCAGCTAGTACTACGCAACCTGGGAATAGCAAACATGACCGGTCAATTCAGAGTCCAAGACGTTCTAGAAAATAAGTGGAATAAATAAAGTGAATTAATAAAGTAAACGAACGTAGCCTACCTACTTTATTTTCCTCAGTGACTAACGTTACTGTAGCCTACGGCAGACGGCTACTTCGCCTCGTAGGTATGCTGCAAATAGTAGGCTAACTTTGGCTACGATAAACTTTTGTCATTGTTTTTCAGATAATGCAAATGCAATACGTGGCGAGGTAACTATATAGCTAGCCATAGTTACATTATCACGGAGTTAGCAAAGCGCATGTTGTTTATGTGCAATGCGTAGCCTAATCTTTTTTTTTTTACTGCGAGCCATAAATCCGTCTCTAAGGTAGAAGTTAACGTTGCCGTAGCAACAGCATACATCTGATTTATAAAAATCGGTAAACAACATTAATCTACAGATTTTAAAAAGTTTGTATTCGGCAGATATCTTTGTTACAACTACTTCAATATAGCAAAACATTTTTGTGGTTGGAAGTGCTGTATTTATTCAGTTGGAAATACGAATTTATCATAGTAGGAATTTGCATGTAAATTGACGTCGGCAACACGCTGACTGCTGTGAATGCAAGTTAGGCTACTTCACAAAGCATGTTAATCTGTAGCCTATAGGCTATATGTAGAAAACTTTTTATCCAGCGAAAATTCTTCGATAAGTTACATCTAACAAACTCCGTAGTATTTTTTAGATGGTCCCATAGGATATCATGATGCGAGTCTGCTAGACACTGCGTGACCAAACCATTTTTAAAAAGCAAGACAGAGAGAGGGAGGTAATGTTGAATCTGATTGAGTTATGGTTTCATACAATTTTCTTAAATAATGTAATGACAAAAATAACCAAAATTGGTGCCAATTGTACGTTATAACCGAGAAGGAACAATTTCCCCCCCCCGATAGAATCAATTATTTTCAGAACTAATGACGAGAGGGTTTGCATAGCAACGCACTTAAATAGAACTAGTAACGAGAAATAGAATTAGGGACGAGATGTTTACTGTTCAATTAGAACTACCAACCAGCTGTTTTGCATGACAACGCTAAAACAACAAGCCCAAAGAGCTGCGGAAGTATATTTAAATTTCAGCTGATTAAATCGATAAAAATCTATAAATATGAAAGTAACTATATATAATCATTGTTGGTAACCATGGTATAAGCGCAATAATCAACTCCGAGGTGTGCATTACACGGTTTTAACCGCACTCCGCTGAGGCAACCACCCGACGCGTTCTTCGCCTCAACGTCGTGCGGTTAAAACCGTGTAATGCACACCTCGTCGTTGGTTATTGCTTACATACCATGGTTACCAACAATTATTATATATAGTCACGTTTATATTTATTGATTTTTATCGACTTTATCAGCTGAAATTTAAATATCCTTCCGAGGCCATTTTGGCATGTAGTTTGCCGTTGTCATGCAAAACTGCTCGTTGATAGTTCTATTTGAACAGAAAACATCTCGTTGCTAATTCTATTTCTCGTCACTAGTTCTATTTTGTCCGTAGTTATGCAAAAACCTCTCGTTGGTAGTTCTGAAAACAATTGATTCTATATGGAAGCAAATAGTTCCTTCTCAACTTTAAACCATAAAATTAGCACCAATTTTGGTTATTTTTGTCATTAGTTACATTATTTAAGAAAATTGCATGAAACCGCAACTCAATTTACCTCCCTCTCTCCGTCTTGCTTTTTAAAAATGCTTTGGTCACGCAGCATTTCACGATCTGCACCATGAGATGGGAACAACTGAAAAAAATAGCATACTGTAGATACAGAGTTTGTTACTGTTAGATGTAACTTGTCATGTCTAAGACATTTCGCTGGATAAAATGTTTTTTAATATACAGATTAACGTGCTTTGTGAAGTAACTTGTTCGCATTCGCAACCAGCGTTGCTCACGTCAGCGTTACATTACATTAGGTAAAGCCCTACTATGTTACGTTCATATTTCCAAACTGAATAAATACTGCACCTCTAACCACAAAACTTCTTTGCTAGATTAAAGTTGTTGTAACTAAGATATTTGGCGAATACAAACATTTTAAATCGGCGAATTTAGCGTTATTTGCCCGCTTTATTAATCAGCTGTTGGTGTTGCTATGGATACCATTCATAAAAGTGTCGACTCTAATGGCGCTGGCAGCAGATAACGTAGACGGCATATTAATTTAGAACGGTGATTAAAATGTTGCCAGCGCTACTAAAGAGCCGGGCGGTTTAACGAATTAAATGTCCACCCTCCAGCCAATCAGAATCGAGTATTTATCCAAGCCATGGTATAAACAACTAAAGCCTATATGGGCTCTTTTTACTCCAAAAACTGTATTTATGGTAAATTAATGCAGAAATTTTGCTGCTCACGCACTTTGTGTGCTCCCATAGGTACCACCGAAGTCCAGTTCTCAGCCAGGAAAAAAAATTCTGTATCGTAGAATTATAAAGGTTTATTTAAAAACTGTAGCATAAACAGAAATGTGACTCATCAAAAAAATTTGTCAATGTCATGACTGACATATAGCAATGTTATATAAATATGAAATAAGAAAAGAAACCAAGTACTTACCAGTATATTCAGCTACAGCTGTTTTCTGATGAACCCTGAAGAGTTTATCTTGTTATATTTCGCCAAAGTCGCATACAGTCGACATTTCCGCAGCGACCACCCCTCGCACTTAGGGCTGAAATACGTTGCTGTAGCTACTTGTGTGAATACACACGCGCTTTCGTACGTTCTTTTTTAAATGTATTTAAATACATTAGGCTACGTAAGTTATGGTTATTGGGATGGCAGGTATGCCATCTGCCAAGTTACGGCTTGGCGGGGCATGCCCCATACCTATACAGCACCGAGAGTTTGGCACTTTTCAGGGTTTCCTACAGAAGTAACCACAATGACCATAGACTCTCAGCCCTTAAAAACATTAACTTCAGTATGTTCTGACCTCATGTAACCACACAGCATTCAGATACAACTTCACACATCCACACAATAAAGCCCCAAACTTGGGTTATTTTGCCGTTTTTCTCCTTCCTCTTCCTCTTCCGCTTCTTCTTCTTCCCATTTTTCCTGCCAGACTGCCTGCCTCCGTCGCGATGTTATCCAATGGGGAGAATTATTCTTTGAGGGTATGGTCTGTATACCTGCTCATCAAGCTTATTGTCCAATAAAAACGCTTCATACTAATGTTTTTTAATGTTAATGTAGCTAATGGCTTCATGCTTTCCAAGAAGCTTCTGTGGCTTAGTGGTTAAAACTGCAGTCTCTCACACAGTGGATGGTGGGTTCGAGCCCAGCAGGGCACGTGTATTTTCCACAAAAACAATGTGCAACTGTTAAGTACTTTACATTTCAGTTATTATTTTCACATTGACACATTAACGTATTTTTATTGCAAAGGTAAAAGAGGTTTACAGTATTAACTGTTCAATGTTTCACTTGTATTTCACTTGTACTATATCACACCGTCCCCAAACCGGACGCTCGCTTTTGTCTGGTTTGGGGAGGGTGTTACGCTCTGCTCTTGCGGTCATGACTGACTGACTGTGGAAACCCCTTGCCTCGGCCAACATTTCTTTATTCATTCATTTCTTCACTTCAGCTCTGTTCACTTTATCCTTTTCCCACATAACAGAAGGTCACCATAAAATTAACTACTAGGAAAATTAAGAATTTATGATAATAGCCTAGAATTGAGGATAGCCTCTTTTAAGCTGCAAGCCTTTAAGCGATCAGATTTATAAACCGGCAATTCCCAAACATATCTGATTCATGGTTAGTCACTTATAAATAAATAGATAGCCTCCGAATGTGGCTCTAGTCTACGCTACTCTGCTTATAATGTAGCTTACTGCAAACACTTAATAATAATAATAATAATAATAAGAAGAAGAAGAATAATCTCTGGTATGTACTTTCTTAGTAGTATCTACTGTTTTCTTTCTGGCTAAGATTCGTGGGAAATATGCGTTGTCCAATTAAGCTTGTTCGCCAACGTTACTTCCTGCTTCTCGTCAGGAAGCAGAAACAAGCTAGGCTACTACGAAGCGAATCAACATACATTATAGCCTACATTCATTGCACTACAGAAAACTAAACTAAACCTAGCTGTCCGGTAACAAAACATTTCCCACAGGTAACGTTCTACACTACCGGAAAAAAACTCTGCTGTGCAGAAACTGACTAGCTCGCTCGCTAGCTTGTAGCCCACACATGGAAGGTTGGAGTTACGCATCCGGCAATCCAGTGTTGAATAGCCTAACTGCTGTGCTTATGAACTCACTAGCTCGCTCGCTAGCTCGTAGCCCACACATGGAAGGTTGGTGTTATGCCCTCAGGTTTGGTGAATTAGCGCCCCCTGGGACTCTTATTTTGACACTGAAGGGGGATTTATTTGACACTAGTTTGACATGCACTTTGACTCAGAACAGGAAGTCAGCCATTTTAGTTCTTGCTATGCAGTCACATTTCTGAATGCTCACACAAAAACTATCTGCTGCAATCCTCCTTTTGTTTATGCCTTCGACAGCATCGTCTGTAAGTATTTGTTTTGCACATACCATAGAACAATATTTGAACTGTATTTTTGTGAAATATATCTTATAAGCCTAATTTTTGTATATTAGCCAATTGTAAGCTTAGCCGTATTCCTTGTTAACTATACCTGAAACACAAGATGGGCTGTAAGTAGTTTCTGCAGTATGTTAATACTTATTGCCATTTATTGCCCATATTGACTGTTGTCTGTGTATCATAGTGTTATTGAAGCTGCATTCAAAGTTTATGTACACACTATAGCTCTGTATTTATTCCCTCTGGCATTACCATAGCTAGCAGATTAGCCCTGGACTTGCTATACTGTTTATAAATATATATATGTATATATATATGTATATAAATTGCTTACAGCATTCATTCATCCATAGTAGATGTATAGTAGCTATATGGGAGCTTATAATGTACCATTTGATTTTATTACGCATCTTGCTTATTGTATTCTTTGTTTATTTTTCTCAGTTTCACTCTTATTCGTACTGTATATGAGGGTGCCGCCCAATAAAGCACCAGGAGCTTGGAAGCTATGTCCTGACTCCCGTATTCATTTGAATGCAGTTTGGCTTGCTGCTGAATTGTGTACCTACGCGCACACACAAGGAGAGCAGTACAGTTGGAGTTACGCATCCGGCAATCCAGTGTTGAATAGCCTAACGTTAAATGTATTTCATAGAATACTAATAAAACTAACCCTATTTTAAAACTGTATTTCCATATTTTACTGATGCAAACTATTTAGGCTGTACTAGCTATTTAGGCTGTATGTCTTTCAGCTAGAATGCGTTTGCGTCTAGCCCATTTTGCATGTATGTCTCCATGTAGACTTGGTTCATTAATTTACATGCTTCTTCATGATCCATAGCTCAGGTGGTGCTGTTCATTGTATTTCATTACACATTAAATACTGCTCATCTACAAACTATTTTAATGTAATTGTGTGCTGTCTGTAATAGGATAACTGTTCTCATTCTTGTCAATAGAGGGCGTTATGGTTAAGCGAATGTCTGCATACATTTCTTTGGAATGCATGTCTCTCTCCGTCTTTATCTTCATGCATTATTCATCATTAGTTAGCTATAAAAAAATAAGTGATATCAGATCAAAAACGTCTATGACGTAAAAAAAGCCAAGTTACTCACGCATAGCCTACATAGCGCTGTCCATAAGTTCTTCATTCCAACTTGCAAAAACTAGGCCTGCCTTTAAAAGTCTTGATATCAAAATGTGTTTAAAAGAATAAAAAATTCTTCTTATTATTATTATTATTATTATTATTATTATTATTATTATTAAGTGTTTGCAGTAAGCTACATTATAAGCAGAGTAGCATACAACTAACAATATTGCCTATCGTAGCTCACACTAAATAAACTAGCTCTATTCCAAAGCAATGCTATCCAAACTTTCCTAAATTATTTAATGCAACTTGGCCCTGTGTTTCTTCATCTTACCAGCTCAAGAGAATGTGGTCAATGAAACTGTATGTGCCACATCAAACTGCAAAATGAAAATAATTTATAGTGGAAATACTCTGATTCAGATGTGTTGCACTTAGAAATTAAACAGAAAAATTACTACACTATAGGGCATGTTTGAACAATTGTCTGCATCCACTGCTTTGGGTCTATGAAAAGCACAGAATGAGTAAAAGTTATTATTATTATAATTATTATGTATTTATTGATTTATTTATTTGGATTTCTATCAAAACCTGTGTGGTCCTACAGAGCATAGATATCCTTGTGTTCACAAAATTGTTTGCAAATATCATAAATACTATTAAGTTAAGAATTGGTACTATTACTTATTTACCACCATCTGACCCACAAACATGTCTGGATACGTTTGTAAAAATGCTTTATGTACGCTATTTTCTAGGTAAAAATATTACTCATTTTTATCTGCATTTATTTATTCATCACCCCTTTCTCTATTGTACATGATGTTTCTTCATATAAATGTCTGTTTGTGAATTGTAAAGAATGCTGTAGCAGCAGTTAACATTTTAAAACCTGTACATTTTAAGTAAACTTGCCAACAAAGTACAACCATATCCTTTCTGGAGTGTAATTATTCATCAACTGTTAAAAACATTAATTGAAATCACATGTTGTTCCATGAGGCACAATCTCTTCATATGCTAAGATGAAGAAACACAGGGCCAAGTTGCATTAAATAATTTAGGAAAGTTTGGATAGCATTGCTTTGGAATAGAGCTAGTTTATTTAGTGTGAGCTACGATAGGCAATATTGTTCGTTGTAACTTTGCCACATTTTGATATCAAGACTTTTAAAGGCAGGCCTAGTTTTTGCAAGTTGGAATTAAGAACTTATGGACAGTGCTATGTAGGCAATGCGTGAGTAACTTGGCTTTTTTTACGTCGTAGACGTTTTTGATCTGATTATATATATACTGTATGTGACTATTCTGAAATAAATGTATTCTGTAGCAAATTTCTGAATGATACAGCTTCTTCTTCAGTTCGAACTTAAAGCCATGGATGTGCAGGGAATCTTTTTTTAGATATTGACATTTAAATAAAACTAGTAGAAACCAGGTGGAAATTGTATGGTGTTCACACATATATTTTTGCTTTAATCTAGATTGAAATAATATATGTCCATCACATAGAGAATTGCATGAGAAAAACAATAGTCCAACCCCCATGGTTATATCATGTATGGTTCAAAAGTTATCAAGGTTTACCTCTTTACATATACATGCAAATTACTAGAATTTATATCAATAGAACCTAAAACTAACAAGTGGTCACTGCTATGCAGAGATGGAACACAAAAATTATGAAATTCAAGTTTATCTTTTAAACTATTCATTTTTATTACATAAACCTATATATCATTCTTTTCAGAATTTCAAGACCAATATTAATAACAAATGGAAAAATTGATCACACAATTAATATCCAAGATGGCGGATTAAATCCAATATGGCTGCCATAAAAAAGAAATTGGTCTTTGGTAAATGCTGTGTTAGGTTTTTGTGTATTAATGCTAAGCATAAAACTTACTTACATAATACAGGTATAATTAATTAATGGTATCAGCTGAAAATTTAAGATTCATATACTTTAAAGGTAGTACATCTCATTTTAAGCTTTTCGTAGTCTGAAAAATGAATGGCCGCTAATGGGATATATGGCTTATATCCAATTATGGCTCCCTCCTTGGCTATTTATTTTAAAAAAAAATTATGTCAATAGCCTACACTACTGTATAAAGTGTATCAAGTTAAACTTCAAATAAATATATACAGTATTACAGTATAGTATTAGTAATGAATAATTTAAATTATAGCTTCTAGGATGTGCACCCACTGGTCATAGAACGTGAGAGAACAGTATCGGTCAAGGTATTCAAAAATAATTGATTAGTGCTAAAACCTCAAGGTGAAGGTATACAAAAATAATTGACTAGTGCTAAAACCTCAAGGTATACAGTACAGAACTCATTAACCTCTTAATGCCAAACGCCCCCTAGCGGTAACGCGGGCGTGACGGAAATTATTAAATTATACATTTCATTAATTTAATAATATATAATAAACTGCTCACCTCAATATTTTGATTAAATATCCTTATGATATATCCATTCCTTCTGGGAAAGTGGTTTTTAAGCCCAAAACGTTGAGATAAAACTTTGTAAATAACGTTGGAAACTCTGACCTAATTCTCAAACATGTATTGCAGCTTGATGTCACACCATAAACAATGTGCTGGTAAACTGTTCTGCTTAATTGTATTTCACAAAACTTTGGTTTAAAAAATCATTATACCTTTAGGCTTCAAGAAAAAATACTTTAAAACTTTCATAAGGCTGTACATGATTTTTTTCCAATTTTAAACCGACTTGTGCTTTTTTGCACTTGATTACGACTCGTTCGGCTGTGTTCACTTTGGCGTTGTGAAACTCAGCCAGTTTCTGGAGTACCAATCCAACGGCTTAGTATATGTTAGCCAGAGTGGTTTTGAACTTGTTTGCAGAGAATTATGCAAAACCGTCGTCAATTGGGTGTATTTCTTTGACTGATAGCACAATAGGCCTATCTGAAGTGGGAAAAACTGTCTTCGACCTGCCTCCACTCCGAGTATTATTTGCTTTCCATTGGGTTTTAAAACTGTCTGTCAAATATTCCAGCCAATAGCCAAGACTCTTATCTTTCAAACGAGCCCTCATTGAACACTGTAGCCATCGTATATCAAGGAGATTCTGCTGTGCGTATAAGGAAGTAGCACCCACGCGTAATTATCGAACCAAGATGGCGCAGTGTTTTTACCTTGTAGCGTAGCTCGCTACATTCCGTTTAGCAAAGCACAATTAATTAGGTAAGGCCCGCAGTTACATTTTTTTACTTTAGAGTATTTTTGTTGAGATTTTTGAGGCGTTTATCCGTGCACCAAGTGCTAGACGAACTGGATAAGCCAGAAGATGTTTTTGCCGAGGGAGACTCATCCTGTCTCAGTGACGCTGAATCCACTGATGACCGAGATGATGTTGCTGACATGTAAGTTGTTTTATCATACTAACAGTGTTATGCTATAAACGCAATGAATTTCGCCATGGCAGGTAACGTCGTTAGGGCTGGTGGTATTACCGATTTTTCGATATACCAGTGTGAATTCACGCAATGCCATGCGGGTTCGTAATTACATTGTCAACTGTATTTTATTGTTTTTCATACAATTAATATTACAAATTGCACATTCCAACGGTATGATAAATAATTTATGAAGTAAACTTAGGGTGTATTGTCTGTGTTGACAAACTCGCACGTGTTACGTGGCGTTGCCAACAACACAGATGTAAGTTTGGTGTAAGCATCGAAGGAAATGTGCTATTTAGCTGCAATGCGTGAATCCCTGTGTTTCTTCTGTGAAGCTAACTAACCTTATATACTTATGCATAAAATCGGTCCCTCTCAACTAAATTAATATAGATAGTATTACCTTTACAGTGGCAAGCTAGCAAGCAAAATTACAGGTAACAAGCAGCTAGCTATCTATTTGTGTCTGAGATGAGCTACTAAATCGATTTTTTTGAGTGTGAAATGGCTTCTGGAAGTGTTTAGTAAAGTCATTGTTCCACATGAGTAAATTGTTCTGTATGCAGTACAGAAGGCTGTGCAGGTAAACAAAATGGCAATTTATGCATGGTATGAGGGAGAGAACATGATAACATCAGGGAGTACTTGTTTATTATTATTATTGTTGATTGTTGTTGTATAAGGGGGACTAATGGGTATATCAACATGGTGGACAGTTCCATGGACAGTGTTAGTGGGGTTTGTAATGATGCAGATTGCTCTCCTGAGGGAATGTGTAGTCTAAATGGCTTCTGTATGAATGGTTAAATAATCTCTCCTCACCCTCCACCCCCATGTTTTGATCCTTTGCCTTTTTTTGTTTTTTGTTCATTTTTTTTTAGCTTTTTGGACCCTGCCATTTTGTACTTTCTTTGTGTAAATACGGTAACTTCAGCAATTAGAGGGCAAGGATATTTTTATTTGTTACAGCAGGGGTGTTTTTATTTTTTATCTAGGAAACTGGTGGACTTTTGATTTTTTATCCACTGCACTTTTAGTAGTACACCTTAGTGCACTTGTATATAGTTGATATATGTTTGTCATGTATAAAGTTTTGCCTCCTAAAACCCAACCCCAACATCCCTGGTGGCAACAGAATAAAGGACAGGACTGGCTAGCAGTAATGTGTAGGGAAGTTTCATACTATTCCCATTATTCATTTGAAAACCTGTTTGCACATTCCTGGACTCATTTCTAGCTAATGGGGCTCTGGTGAAATACACAAGATTCACTGTGCTGCTACATGGGTTTTGACAGCTTTTTGTGACCTCGGGTAGTTAGTTGTGTAATATGAAGAGCAACAAGAACACGTCTAAAAATGAACTTTTATTGCCAATATTGACAAATTATCTCATTTTTTTGTAAAAACCTAAAAAATAAATCATATTGAGACCTTTCTGGAACATTGCCATTTTTGGCACATTTGGCACCATTTGGATAACGAAAAAAACCCTGTAAAACTTGAATATTGACACCAGATTGTTACCAGAGGTAGGCAGCATATTGATGAATCAGATAGAGGAGTCATTTCCTTGATTGCATTTGTAGCTCCCCAGGTAAAAATTCTTAAACTTGAATGTAGGTACCCGTTTTTTAGTTTTTTATATTTTCTGTACATAAATTGTTGTAGTTAAGTATCAAAAACTGGATTTCTATGAGTTCTCACTGCTTAGTCGTAATACTGCAGGTGTCTTCTTTAAGAAAAGCCATGAACCATATTTGTACCATTTATATTTTTTGAGATAACCACCTTTGTTTGTCACTAGTGAAAACAGGTGAAAATTGGCCTATTTTGCCCTCGGTAGGAAGAGGTTAATTCTAAAACCTCAAGATATACAGTAAAGAACTCATTAATTCCTGACCCACTTTGAAGGGAAGGTGGCCACGATCCGGAATTCCTTCACGCATCCGGTGACACCCCACATCCCCCATACGTTCTACTCCAACCCTGCCTGCATTCCGTCGAGGCCTGAAGACACACCTCTTCAGACTCCACCTTGACTGATACCCTCACCTAGGAATATCAGTTCCCTGTTCCCTGTGTTTTCCTGTCTGTTTATTATAGTTTACAATAGTATTTGGAATGGTAGTGTGGTGTTGCTGATTTTCCCACAGCTTACTGTGAACTACAGTCGACGCTCATTGCTAGGGATAGCTGCTACATTATGTGAAGGATGTGCTTTGCCCTGTCTGTTCTGTAGTGATCTTGATAATGTCTCTGTACGCACTTACTGTACGTCGCTTTGGATAAAAGCGTCTGCTAAATAAATGTAATGTAATGTACTGAACCCATCGCTACACTGTCGTCCTTCAAGATTCTGGAGGACTCAGATGTGCTCCAGCTGGTGACGCGCCAACCACCTGTCCCCTAGACCCCATACCTTCAGCAGTCCTCCAGTCTATATCCGCTGAGCTCCTTCCATATCTGTCCTCCATTATCAACACCTCCCTAATCTGTGGCCATGTTCCTGCTGCCTTTAAAACTGCCTGTGTAACCCCACTCCTTAAAAAACCTAGCTTGGATCCCTCTGATGTCAGGAACTACCGTCCTGTATCTCTCTTGCCCTTCCTGTCCAAAACAATTGAACGTGCTGTCCTTAACCAACTGTCTGTTTTTCTCCACCAGAACAACCTGCTTGACCCGCATCAGTCCAGCTTCAGAACCGGCCATTCCACTGAAACTGCTCTCCTGGCCGTGACGGAGGCACTCGCCACTGCTAGAGCCTCCTCCCTCTCCTCTGTTCTGATTCTCCTTGACTTGTCTGCGGCATTCGACACGGTAAACCACAAACTCCTGATCTCCACACTCGCTGAGATGGGCATTTCTGGGACTGCCCTCTCTTGGTTTGTATCATATTTCACTGATAGATCCTACCAAGTTTCCTGAAAGGGTTCCATCTCTGCTCCCTGTCCCCTGTCTACAGGAGTCCCGCAGATATCTGTACTGGGTCCTCTGCTGTTCTCTATGTATACTAAGTCTCTTAGTTCAGTAATTAATTCACATGGCTTCTCATACCATAGCTATGCTGATGATACTGAACTCTTCCTCTCTTAACCTCCCTCTACCCCACAGGTTAAGGAGAGGATATCTGCTTGTCTGACTGACATCTCTGAGTGGATGGCTACCCATCACCTGAAGCTCAACCTTGACAAGACAGAGCTCCACTTCATGCCGTACAAGACCTCCCCACTACATGACCTCTCCATCACTGTTGACGGGACCGTGGTGGCTGCCTCCCACTCTGCAAGGAACCTGGGGGTGGTCCTGGAGGACCGGCTGGACTTCAAAGAGCACATCAGGGCAACGGCACGGTCCTGCAGGTTCCTCCTGTACAACATCAGGAGGAGTCGACCGTACCTGACCACCTACTCCACCCAGCTTCTTGTCCAGACCATGGTCACCTCACGCCTGGACTACTGCAACTCCCTGCTCGCAAGCCTACCGGCCTGCGCCATTCTGCCTCTTCAACTGATCCAGAATGCAGCTGCCCGGCTTGTGTTCAACCTCCCGAAATTTTCCCATGTAACCTCCCTGCTGAGGTCACTCCACTGGCTGGCAGTTGCAGCCAGGATCAGGTTCAAAGTTCTGACCCTGGCCTACACTGCAGCCAATAGGACAGGCCCCGCCTACCTGCAGTACTTAAAGGGTAAGTTCGCTATTTTGGACCTTGGACCCTATTTGCGGTCCGTCTTCCATGAACCTGACCCATGAAGTCCATTTTTTCGCTGATCGGTCCAGTATTGAGTTTGCTACAGATTTCCTGTAGGCTCTCACTGGGCTACAATAGAAGTCAACGGGGCAATTAGAAATGTTCGATAAATGTGCTTTCATGTACAATAAATGAGACGGGAAGCTCAGGGTGTATTGTTACCGGTCTCAGTATGCTCTCCTGTGAAATGTATCTCAATCCGAACATTTTTACGTGCTTGGCATGGCTTGGAAGTAAGCATTTCTCTGTTGCTTGTTTTCGCTGCTCCCGCGGAGTACTATGTGTCGGGGGTAGGGGAGCGGGAAGGTGTGCCGGCCGTTTACGAAACTATGTAGTTGAGCAGTCTGCATTTGTTTACCTGCAGCAACGTAGGCTACAATTTCCACAAAAAAACTTGGATGATGGATGACTATAATGATTACGAAGACGAAGAATTCGATTTTGACTTTGACGTTACTGGCTACAGATTTGAGCCAGAATACACGGACACGGAACTACAAGAGATGGATGATAAGAGAGCAAGAGAAGAGAGAGAGGCTGAAGTTGCGCAGGTAATGTTATCCGAAGTCAGTGCGAGGTAGTGCGGTCGGAGAAATAGTTCTGTTTCAAATGGAACTGTTGTTTCAATGTTCGGTTTGCATTTGCGATAGCCTACATTTCACAGGAGAGCATACTGAGACCGTAAGAATACACACTAAGCTATAAAAGCACATTTATCGTTGTTTTTCCATAACATTTCTAATTGCCCCATTGACTTCTATTGTAGCCCAGTGAGAGCCTACAGGAAATCTGTAGCGAACTCAATACTGGACCGATCAGCGAAAAAATGGACTTCATTTGTTAGGTTCATGGAAGACGGACCGCAAATAGGGTCCAAGGTCCAAAATAGCGAACTTACCCTTTAATCCAGAACTATGTTCCTGCTCGACCACTTTGCTGTTGTAGGGCGACTCGCACTCCCCCCCCCCCCCCCCCCCCTCCGTGTCAACGGCTCTCACTTGTCCCGACTGCGGAGCTTTTCCACCTTAGCTCCTCAGTGGTGGAATGAACTTCCCATTCCCCTACATTCTACTCAAACCCTGCCTGCATTCCGTCGAGGCCTGAAGACACCTCTTCAGACTATATACACTACTCACAAAAAGTTAGGGATAT
Source organism: Synaphobranchus kaupii (assembly GCA_029718625.1). Lineage (NCBI taxonomy): Eukaryota > Metazoa > Chordata > Actinopteri > Anguilliformes > Synaphobranchidae > Synaphobranchus > Synaphobranchus kaupii. The sequence continues at coordinate 6,486,500 of CM056398.1, read as the reverse complement.
TTGGCTTTCGGGTGAAATTTATGGAAAATGTAAGTTCACGCTACAGTGATATTATATGTATCATGAAAGTAGGGCATTTAAGTAGAAGCATGCAATGGTGATTTCCTCATCTCAAACAATTTATTGAAACAAAAGCCAACAACAGTGGTGGGTATACCACAACAAAAATGTCAATGTCTCAATAACTTGTCATGTGCCCTTGAGCATCAATTACAGCTTGACAACGACGTCTCATGCTGTTCACAAGTCGACTTATTGTCTGCTGAGGCATGGCATCCCACTCTTCTTGAAGGGCGGCCCTCAGGTCATTGAGGTTCTGGGGTACAGAGTTACGAGCCTCTACACGGTGAGTCAGCTGATCCCATAGGTTTTCTATGGGATTCAGGTCTGGAGAAAGTGCAGGCCACTCCATTTGAGGTACCCCAGTCTCCAGCAGCCTTTCCCTAATGATGCGACCTCGATGAGCTGGAGCATTGTCGTCCATGAAGATGAAATTAGGCCTGTGTTGTTCATGCAGGGGCACAATGACTGGATTAATGATGTTATTCAGGTAGTATGGGCTTGTCACTGTACCATTCACAAAGTGTAGGGCAGTTCTGTATTGACTAGACACACCTGCCCACACTGTAACACCGCCACCACCAAAGGGTCGTCTGGTGACAACAGTGGCTGATGCATAGCGCTCTCCTTGACGTCTCCAACATCGTTGGCGGCCATCATTTCTGCTCAACGTGAATCGACTTTCATCAGAGAACAGCACTGAGGCCCACTGGTCCCTCGTCCAGCGTAAATGCTCCCTGGCCCATGCAAGACGATGACGCCTGTGCCTGGTGGTGTGGTCAGGTACCCTTGCAGGTCGTCTAGCACGCAGACCACGCTGATGTAAACGGTTTCGAATGGTCTGACGTGACACTTGGGTGCCTCTCACCTCCCTTAAATGTGCCTGGAGTTGAGTGGCATTCATCATCCGGTTCCGCAGGGCACTGTTCACAATGAAGCGGTCATCAGTGTGGGATGTGGCCAAAGGACGTCCACTTCTATGCCTTTCTGTGACTCTTCCAGTCTCTCTGTATCTCTGTTGCAACCTGCTGATGACACTCTGTGACACTCTAAGCTCAGTGGCCACTTCCCTCTGAGAACATCCTGTTTGAAGCCTCGCAATGGCGAGGTACTGTTGATCAATTGTTAGGTGTCGTCTTGGTCTCATGATGTCAAAATGTGAACAGCATGATGAAGAGGACTGTTTAAATACCAATTCTAATTGAACCAGGAAATGTATTGGTCGATTCATGGATCAAACACCTGTTGTGAATTTTGCCGTTCAGCTCCTTGTTAGAGAACAGCAAGTTGTGCAAAAAGTACTGAAACATTGAATAGTTGGACATGTGCATTCAAAAGTTTAGAGAAGGTCAAATTAATTTCACCTGTAAAGGTTATAGTGCATTTTAGGTTCATCCTGAAATTTCACCCGAAAGCCGAATATCCCTAACTTTTTGTGAGTAGTGTATATTCTAACCTAGGAATATCAGTTCCCTGTGTTTACTAGTTCCCTGTGTTTTTCCTGTCTGTTTGTTATAGTTTATAATAGTATTTAGTAGGGGTGTCACGATACCGATTCGAAATCGAAAATCGATCGAAATGAGCTTTCAATTCCGAACTTCGAAAGCTGTGTTCACAAGCTGGTTCGCGATTCTCCAAGTTTTTTTTTTCTCTCCACCCCCTCCCCCCGCGCGCTCTTCTTAGCCTTTCATGTGATGGGTAAAATGTAAAAAAAAGTAGCCTACTTGGCCATCTCTAATACAAGCGTTTCCGACAAAACGTAACTTGACGCCTTCCACTGCATTTTGTTCGTCCACGCAGGCGTGCGTCCGAAGAAAAAAAAAAACAACGATATTTCAAAGAAGACACAGCTGCTAGTTAACGTTAGCTTACCGGTAGCCTGCATTACTTTTCGACACACCATGGCCACTGCCGGAGTCTGAGATGGAGAAACAGAACTGGAAAATCCTCCTGCTTCCCTCAAGTCACCGGTGTGGCAACATTTTGCCTTCCCCGTGAGTTATATAAACAACGAACGCGTCATTGACAAAAAAACGACAGTTTGTCGGCTATGCTACACGCGAGTACCATACACCACCTCAGGCAACACGTCAAATATGGCAGGACACATTCGCAGGCATCACAAAGAAATAGATTTGACTGGGAAAAAAACATTGACACAGACAACTCAAATGACAACCCAAATGACAGTTGTCAGGGCATGAAAAAAAACGTGTAAATAGTTAATAGCGTGGTACATGTTCAACTGTTTATTATTTCAGATATTAGTTTGTTAAAGCTTAACTGTTCAAAGAATGTGAACACGCTCATCTTTTTAACCTCTTCCTACCGAGGGCAAAATAGGCCAATTTTTGCCTGTTTTCACTAGTGACAAATAAAGGTGGTTATCTCAAAAACTATAAATGGTACAAATATGGTTCATGGCTTTTATTAAAGAAGACACCTGCAGTATTACGACTAAGCAGTGAAAACTCATAGAAATCCAGTTTTTGATACTTAACTACAACAATTTATGTACAGAAAATATAAAAAAACTAAAAAACGGGTACCTACATTCAAGTTTAAGAATTTTTACCTGATGAGCTACAAATGCAATCAAGGAAATGACTCCTCTATCTGATTCATCAATGCTGCCTACCTCTGGTAACAATCTGGTGTCAATATCTCAAACCATTCAAATTTTACAGGGTTTTTTTCAGGTGAACCTTTTTCGTTATCCAAATGGTGCCAAATGGTGCCAAATGTGCCAAAAATGGCAATGTTCCAGAAAGGTCTCAATATGATTTATTTTTTAGGTTTTTACAATAAAATGAGATAATTTGTCAATATTGGCAATAAAAGTTCATTTTTAGACGTGTTCTTGGTGCTCTTCATATTACACAACTAACTACCCAAGGTTACAAAAAGCTGTCAAAACCCATGTAGCAGCACAGTGAATCTTGTGTATTTCACCAGAGCCCCATTAGCCAGAAATGAGTCCAGGAATGTGCAAACAGGTTTTCAAATGAATAATGGGAATAGTATGAAACTTCCCTACACATTACTGCTTGCCAGTCCTGTACTTTATTCTGTTGCCACCTCCTATGACAGGGACGTTGGGGTTGGGTTTTAGAAGGCAAAACTTTATACATGACAAACATATATCAACTATATACAAGTGCACTAAGGTGTACTACTAAAAGTGCAGTGGATAAAAAAAATCTAAAGTCCACCAGTTTCCTAGATAAAAAATAAAAACACCCCTGCTGTAACAAATAAAAAGATCCTTGCCCTCTAATTGCTGAAGTTACCGTATTTACACAAAGAAAGTACAAAATGCCAGGGTCCAAAAAGCTAAAAAAAATGAACTAAAAACAAAAAAAGGCAAAGGATCAAAACATGGGGGTGGAGGGTGAGGAGAGATTATTTAACCATTCATACAGAAGCCATTTAGACTACACATTCCCTCAGGAGAGCAATCTGCATCATTACAAACCCCACTAACCCTGTCCATGGAGTTGTCCACCATGTTGATATACCCATTAGTCCCCCTTATACAACAACAATCAACAATAATAATAATAAACAAGTACTCCCTCATGTTATCATGTTCTCTCCCTCATACCATGCATAAATTGCCATTTTGTTTACCTGCACAGCCTTCTGTACTGCATACAGAACAATTTACTCATGTGGAACAATGACTTTACTAAACACTTCCAGAAGCCATTTCACACTCAAAAAAATCGATTTAGTAGCTCATCTCAGACACAAATAGATAGCTAGCTGCTTGTTACCTGTAATTTTGCTTGCTAGCTTGCCACTGTAAAGGTAATACTATCTATATTAATTTAGCTGAGAGGGACCGATTTTATGCATAAGTATATAAGGTTAGTTAGCTTCACAGAAGAAACACAGGGATTCACGCATTGCAGCTAAATTGCACATTTCCTTCAATGCTTACACCAAACTTACCTTTTCCACAAACATCTGTGTTGTTGGCAACGCCACGTAACACGTGCGAGTTTGTCAACACAGACAATACACCCTAAGTTTACTTCATAAATTATTTATCATACCGTTGGAATGTGCAATTTGTAATATTAATTGTATGAAAAACAATAAAATACAGTTGACACAATGTAATTACGAACGCGCATGGCATTGCGTGAATTCACACTGGTATATCGAGAAAATCTGTAATACCACCAGCCCTAACGACGTTACCTGCCATGGTGAAATTCAATGCGTTTATACCATAACACTGTTAGTATGATAAAACAACTTACATGTCAGCAACATCATCTCGGTCATCAGTGGATTCAGCGTCACTGAGACAGGATGAGTCTCCCTCGGCAAAAACATCTTCTGGCTTATCCAGTTCGTCTAGCACTTGGTGCACGGATAAACGCCTCATAACTACACAAAAACTGTATCAAAAATACTCTAAAGTAAAAAATGTAACTGCGGGCCTTACCTAATTAATTGTGCTTTGCTAAACGGAATGTAGCGAGCTACGCTACAAGGTAAAAACACTGCGCCATTTTGGTTCGATAATTACGCGTGACTGCCACTTCCTTATACGCACGGGAGGATCTCCTTTTTTACGACGGCTATTGTATTCAATAGCCGGCTTGTTTCAAAGATAAGAGTCTTGGCTATTTCCTGGAATATTTGACAGACAGTTTTAAAACCCAATGGAAAGCAAATAATACTCAGAGTGGAGGCGGGTGGAAGACGGTTTTTCCCACTTCAGATAGGCCTATTGTGCTATCAGTCAAAGAAATACACCCAATTGACGACGGTTTTGCATAAATCTCTGCAAGCATGTTCAAAACTACTCTGGCTAACATATACTAAGCCATGGGATTGGTACTCCAGAAACTGGCTGAGTTTCACAACGCCAAAGTGAACACAGCCGAACGAGTCGTAATCAAGTGCAAAAAAGCACAAGTCGGTTTAAAATTGGAAAAAAATAATGTACAGCCGTATGAAAGTTTTAAAGTATTTTTTCTTGAAGCCTAAAGGTATAATGATTTTTCAAACCAAAGTTTTGTGAAATACAATTAAGCAGAACAGTTTACCAGCACATTGTTTATGGTGTGACATCAAGCTGCAATACATGTTTGAGAATTAGGTCAGAGTTTCCAACGTTATTTACAAAGTTTTATCCCGACGTTTTGGGCTTAAAAACCACTTTCCCAGAAGGAATGGATATATCTTAAGGATATTTAATCAAAATATTGAGGTGAGCAGTTTATTATATATTATTAAATTAATGAAATGTATAATGTAATAATTTCCGTCACGCCGGCGTTACCGCTAGGGGGCGTTTGGCAGCAAGAGGTTAAAGAAGGATTTGAAAATGTAAATGACCGTTGTCAGGGCATAAAACCAATGTGTAAATTGTTAATAGCGTGGTAAATGTTCAACTGTTTATTCTAGAGTCTAGTTTTGATAAAGCTCTTAACTGTTTAGGTGTGTTTAAATATTCTCATATTTTTGTTATCATTTATAATTGTTATTATTCAAATAAAAGTTACTTATTGAGAAACAAGTATTTTTCTTTACAAATCAAGACTCGATAGTCTAACAATGGCATAGCCATTAGCTAGACTATAGTGCTGGGGGAAAAAATTGTGCTGAAAAAAAATCGAATCGAATCGTGACCTTAAAATCGAAAGTCAAATCGAATCGCGGATTTGGAGAATCGTGACACCCCTAGTATTTAGAATAGAAGTGTAGTATAGCTGATTTACCCACAGCTTACTGTGAACTACAGTCAACGTTCATTACTAGGGATAGCTGCTACATTATGGGAAGGATGTGCTTTGTCTTGTCTGTTCTGTAGTGATCTTGATGACGTCTCTGTATGCACTTATTGTACGTCGCTTTGGATAAAAGCGTCTGCTAAATGAATGTAATGCAATTAATTTGAAAACCTCAAGGATAGTATACAGTAAAGAACTCATTAATGCTAAAACCTCAAGGTTAGTATACAGTAAAGAACTGATTAGTGATAAAAACCTCAAGGTATAAAATAAAGAACTCATTAATGCTAAAACCTCAGTATTCAAAAATAACTGATCATTGCAATGGTAGGTGTGTGTGTGTCTGTGTCCGAACCCCTCTCCGGGGGGGGGGGGGGGGGCTCAGACAAGATACAGGTCATTGTTCTTGATATCTTTCAAGAGAGGAAAGCACCACAGTTCCTCGCAAATATCATACTTGATGTTGAACGGTGTGTTTGTGTCTTCCTCCTCTTGGGGCTCTAAGTCCACTGACTGTGGCTGGAAACCATTCCACGTTCCCATTCTCCCTGCACTGGTGCATTACCCTCTTGCCAACCAACAGCTCAGACCTCCTGCTGAACTCCTCCAGCCTTGACTTTGCCTGATTTTCCCCTTCCGCTCTGCCTCTTCTAATCTAAAGAGCATCTTGGCTCGGCAGTCGCTGACGACGACTTGCCGCTCTTCCGTGGACCTATACGCCAGACCGCCAGGCTGAGGGATCTGAGGGACATTGAAATTAGCCTCCAGGATGGACATGAGGTTTCTTTTCAATTCTTCCACCGTGTACTTCCTCTTCTCCCTCGACTCCTGGAAGAGATGCCTCTCCCCTGCAGAGTTCAGAACAGTTTTCTGAAACCGAATCTGGGCCAGTAGTGCCACGGAGAATTTAGGTGAGCACAAAGTAAAGGATTCAATGATAGTTTGACTTCAAAAATGATGGTATAATCACTGAAAATAACCCCGATAGACTGTCGTCTTATTTTATTTGCTTTGGGTGCACTGTGGAGTGTTTAAGTGCGTTTGGAAGTGGATGCTACTAGTTACCTTAGAGTTGCGCTAGCATTAGCAATGTGTGTATGTCCAAAAGAAGGGACAGCATGGAATTATCTGAAAATGGTTTCCATCAATCAATTACATCATGGGTAAGTCGTAATTGAGACATTATGTCCAAAATGCCAAACTATCCCTTTAAGATACAGGTGACGGGTCCATTAAATGAATTACTATTGGTCCAAACCGCGGAAATGGCAAGAAAGAGAGGTTGAAAATAGTTGAAAATCACGAGAGATAGGGTTTAGAATGGCGCTGCTGAAAGCGGTAGTGAGTAGCAATGGTAACGTTAAAATAACATTCTTACAACAATAAGTACATCGAAAACAAGTACAGAGAGCCAATACTATAATACAAATGGACATGTATGTTGACTTATTTAAGACAAAATATTCCAAAAATGTATTTTTTAATGGTGATTAAGTAGCGTAACCCTGGCCAAACTCAGTTTTCTCACGTTCCATGACCTGTGGGTGGACGCCCTAGAAACTGCCTCTGAAGGGCCAAAGTAAATAGGGTTAAGTAAAGACATCGAGGTTACCAACATGAATATCAATGTAACTCAACTCACTGAGCTAACGTTAGCTAGCTGACTAGTTGGCAAGCAGTGGGGAAAACAAAGTGCCAGCTAAGTTAACGTTAGCTAAAGCTTAACGTTAACGTTATCCAAGTGCCACAAAGCATTTATTCTGGTCACTATTTATTCAGTTTCGTTGACCTGGTGGCCCCAGTGTCCAGTGCAATTCTTTACATGTCTACCCCTGCTTCTACACACATTCTAAAGTCAGCTTTTTTTTTTTTTTTTAAACAGGTTCAAGTCAATATTATGACTGCTCTTAGTCCTATCAGTACCTACTCTTTCTGCTGTTCATCAATTTGGAGGTAAATAAGTTACGTCTTGCATGTACAGGGTTCAGCAATGCATATTGGTGATCTTTTTGTCATGGTTTTGTTCTAATTAAATGTTTCTGCAGTGCAAGGTGAGTCTCCAGTCTTATATCTCTTTATCAGCATTGCAACAGTCAAAATGGCTCTTTAACATTGTACCGTGAACTTCTCCATTTTTTTTATTACAGATTCAAGTCAGTCTTATCGCTGCTCTTCATTGAGGTCTGCTGCACACCAATCTGGAGGTAATGTATGTCTTGCATATTCAAGGTTCAGAATCATATCACATATTAATGGAATCTTATTTTAACTCCTTTGCGTAGATGCATAGTGATAATGGCGCCGGCGGCATCATTTTGCTCAATTGAGAGACATTCGTTGCTCCTGCAGCCAAACTATTAGTGGAAATCACAAACTCTGTGTTTTAACTTTATTGGTAGACGATTCGTGAAGATTTCTGCGCAATACGGAGTTTTTAAGTGTCACTATTTTCCTGTAGCAAGTCCATTTAACAAGCACCCCCCCACCCAGTCTATACCTACACAAGCGTGACATAGTGGACAATAGCGTCTATGTTTGAGTTCATAAATATATTTATTCATCATATAAAATTAGAATTCCGTCATAGGAACAAGATAAACCCAACAATAGCCTGATCGTATGCCAGAAAAGCCGTGAAAAGCCCTGCTCACTCAAATGCAAAATAAACGTGAAAGTATTCTCTCATTCTACCATGTATTCTACTTGCAATATATGCTACTAAATATGACATAAATATGCAATCCTACCATTGGTTTTACACATTGAGATGTTCCTTTCAAAATTCAGTGGTCATTTATTGTCTGGTACAATCGGTTTGAGAAATGTACAACACTTTATATCGCTGTTACACTATCTGAAACGTCGACTCGTAATACCCCCATGCCCTGCAAGCCTGTCTCATTCATTACAGTTCATTCTGGTTTAATTGTCGGCTCTTATATCCAATAGAGTACATTATAACCTTAGCAACGGTATATGAAATGTCTTCTGGGGTGCTTTGAACAATTTACTACAGCCCAGCGTAACTGCAGTTTTCGTTTTAACGGTCTCGTATTACGCAAGCTCTATAAATAACGCATTAGGGAGGGGAGTTTCCCTTTATTGATATGTAAGTATTTTTGCGTCTAAAATGCTGTTGGTCTCGCTGGCTACGTACGTTCGTTTTTCCACTCGAGCAATCTCTTTCCAATATGTTTGATAGGCCTGTTGTTATTTTTGCATTTTGAGTGCATTTTACATACTGTAGTGCAATCGTTTATTTTTGATGTAGGCTACTGATTTTCATTGAAGATAGAACATTTGGCAGCATTTTGCAGATGGTGGAATACTATTTTATTTTCATGTTATTATACATAATATAGGCTATGGCGTATATACTTGTCACTTATGGCATGGCAAATGCTCATTCCAATTTACTGTGCGCTGATATGTGGTAGATTTATGTAAAAACTTTCCTTTGTCATTATGAATGCAAACATAAAGAAAATTAAAAAACAACAGAAAAATGCAATCCTGGGCCAAAAGTATACATACTGTAGAGTACAGGGAAAAGTGATGTTTTATTGAGGTACAAGAGTGAATGATTAGGCTACATATTTAGGTGTATGTAACACTGTGATATCAATGTTTTTATCTTAATCCATCAGAAGGAGCAAATGTATATGCTTTATAATGGACAAAACAAATTTTATTCATTTTATGACATCTTTTGCATAGGGGTTTTGGACCCATAGATATCTACCCCCCTATACTGATGAAAATATAGTAATCCCCACTTGAAAATGAGCCAAACCTGTTGATTTGTAGTTAAATATATCATAATTGTTTTTATTTAGAGCAGTGCACAATTTAGCTATTTGGATAGATTTGGAGACACTAATGGACAACGGCACACTGCCTATATTCTACATCATAGACCTTTAGTAGTTCTGCATATCATCCTCAGATTTTGCACACTTGTTGACATGGTGTTTATGATCCAGGAAATGTATATATTTACCTCTTCCACTTATGTAGCTCTCAGTATTTTGTTGAGAACTAAAGATACGCTTCTTTTTTTTTGTGCATTTTTCCAAAGTTTCTTTGCGTTTGTGGCACTTTATTTTGACTTACATTATGAAAATAAACACATCTAAGTTTGTATTGTAAAGTATACACCTGTCTTGTTTCATTTAAGCCATTTACCAAGTTTATGTGATGCTCTCACCTGAAGTTATAAAGCCTTTAACTGGGCACCCCCTAAATAGATGAGAATTGACTAAATTTTCCATCTGTGCCAAGTGGATAAAGGGGCAGTTCACCCAAAAATTCAATTTTGATATACATACCCGGAGTGCTATCTATCCATGCAGGTAGTTTCACTGAGAACTCACTAGTTTTGTAGATATTCGCTGCAGCTCACCATGACATCACCATGATAGAAGGGTCCAAAGTTTGTGGCCTCAAAGTGACAAAAATGTGTACAGTCAAAAAACAATCAACAGCAACATCTCTTTCCAGAATACTGTCGTGCTTTGGTTAAGACTTTGCGCGTACATACACAGTTGGAGTACTTCGGTAGAAGGTAATTTTCTAAAAAACGTGCACAACAAAGTCTGGATGCTTGTGAATAACCATGTCATCATATTTGGAAAGAGACGCTGTTGATTTTTTAGCCGCCAGAAACTTTGGACCCATTGAGGTTCGTTATATCGAGGTAATGTCAAGGTGAGTTGCAGCGGATAGTTACTCAGCGAAACTACCTGGACGGATAGATAGCACTCCAGGTACGTAGAAATATATCAAAATTACTTTTGCATATTCACGATTGCATACTCAGGCACACAGATGACTTCACAAGTGTACACATACATAATGTGCAGATGTGCAGACACATACAGAGGACACATACACACACACACAGACACAGAGTTGACATCATTATTGTACAAAGAAGAAAAGCAGGTAGTAATTTATGGAATATTTTCAGTGACTTAATTAAATGCAATCGCTTTAGCGACACATTGTGAAATGTAATACATATCTGCATTTGCTTTTACATAACAACGCGCATTTATCATGCCATAATTTATTGCATATTATATTTATTTCATTGTGTGTTCTGTAAAAACAATTGAGTGTATGGATTTTCAAAGGGAGCACACGGTTTTCGTGCCACAATTAAATGTAAACTCTGTGAGCATAGGGTGCCGCACAGAACGTGACACAATTCAAAGCAATGCTCGTGACTATTTATTGGACTGCAGAGCGGCCTCTTATTGCTTTTCAATGGCAGTGTGTGGATTCCGTGGCAAAATGAAATGTAATAATGCCCATTGCATTAGACCCTGTGACCACTGGGTGCCGCACAGAACGTAAAACAATTCACAGCAATCATTGTGTTTTGTATTTAATGACAGCTGGGGCCCTATCTTACACCCGGCACTAAGCGGCGCTAACCCAAACGCAAGTGTCTTTGCTATCTTACACCCGGCGCATGGTTCATTATAACGCCTTGCGTTCACGTCGTTTAACTACCATGTATTCTTGCGCCCATTACAAGTGAACTGGGCGTGTTGGTCTTAAGATGAGGAGTGGCCAGGATTCTTTTTGGCATATTGCTATCTTGAGCCAGCAGAAAGCTTGCGCTAGAACCACCACAAACCTGGTATAAAGTCATGTCGCAGTTGTTTACATGTTATTTAAACGGCGCATATAAGTGCGTCTACATAGGCGTGTGCACAACGCGCGTACCCTCCTGTCTGTTACACACAGGGGCGCGCACAAGCATGACTAAAATATCTAGATCACAATGTGAAATATTATTATTGTGTAGGCTAAATCAAAAATGCATAATAATAAAAGGTTCCATAGGTCCACATACCTTTCCCTCAGCGAAGGGAAACGATGCCACATTACATTGCTCTCAGCCCACTCCATCAACATCCAGGCTATGTGCGATGGTACGGGACAATGGCTATCCATTAAAAAGGAGCTGATAACACCTATATCATGCCTAAAGCGCGAATTGTCTTTTACACCGAATGTGTGAATTGTCATTCAATGGAAAACTTGCGCACTGCAATAGACGGACATTTCAGTTTTGAAAATGCGCTTCAGATGTCATTACAATACAGCTCTGTTTATCTAGGAATACAGCCTGTAAGTAAATAGAATGGTTTGTGACTGAAAAAAGTTCAAAACCTTGTCCAGTGAATATTGCTTTTATTGTTTTTCAAATAGCCTAGGCTACAGCGGATTCGCTGTGCATAAGGTTTTTTCGATAGCCTATGGTTAAAAAACGGAGATAAATGTCACCATGTTAACTGAATTGTAACTTTAGCTATTCTTCGTCCTTCATATTTTTTAAATTACATTGACAAGGTTTCCATACCCTCAGCTTATTAAAACCCCGCTGATTTCACCTGTTATTCCATAACTGAACAAAAGATTTTAAAGAGAACTAAGCGTCTAATTAGAAACGAAAACAAATTTGCAGCACATTACAATTAATTCACAATTCATTTTAATACCATTATCTGCATGTGCGCTTTACAGGAGCAGGTCTGTTTCCCCTACTGTAAATCACACTTTTAACGGTATTCCTGGGAAAGTGGATTGTTTTAAAGCATTACGCTACCAGTAAAACAGGTTGGTCAAATTTCCATAAGCAGGACATTATAAAACAAGGGAAAATATGTGTGAACCTATGGGTTGCCGACCTGACAGATTTTTTAAATTTTTTTATTGTCATCATTAAGGCAAAATAACGTTATTTATTTTATTAATCAAAATTAGAATGCAGGTAATGAACTTTGGATGAAGCTTGAACATGAGTTAATTGCTTCATTGCATAATCAAACGAAATTTGTTAAACAAGCAGGCTAATTTGGCGTTTTCTAAGGTGAGACGGAAGCCATTGGTAGCTTATCCTCAGCTGTTGCAGGTGCCTTTAACTAAATTTAACCGCATATATTTTGTAAAATAACAACAGTCGGGAATTACCGGGAACTCATAATGGTTTGTTCGAATAATATTTATCATAGGCTAGTATTGATCCATATAGCCTATTCCTTGATCACACTAAACACGCACGAGCATGTCTGTTTCGCCATCATATAAGCAATCCGCCGAGGTGGAAAAGCAGGCTTTTAAAGGGCTTTTAAAGGGAATGGGATATGACATTTTGATTGGTTTATTGCACGTCACGCCCAAGACACACCTATAATTAATGAAGAGACTAGGTTCAGCCCATTTGCACGCTGCGCCGTGCTTAACGCCCAAAAAAACACGCCGTTAAAATAGCAAAAGTGGACTTGGACACGCCCTAAATGGACTTTACGCCATGCGCTTAGACCTAGCGCCAAGATAGAGCTCCAGGTCTGTCAATGCTTGAGTCAGAACCCCAGTGTCTCACTCAGGGCTTGGTGAAAGTCCCAAGACCTCTGAGTTTTTGGAATACATTCTAAGTCTGACCTCTGAGTTTACGAGTTAGTTCTGAATTTGTTGCTCTGAAAACAAGTCCCATGACCTCTCAGTTTCTAGCAATAGGATCCAAGTTATTTAACCAGATGCAAAACCTAGGAACTCCATGTTCCAGTACCGGAAGCTGAAGTGTGATGACAGCTGATGCTGGATCTGGTGCTGGTCGCCAGATCCATGCGTTCCACAGCAGGTACAGGTCTCGAGCCCTCTGATAGTGCAGCTAGCTGCACCAAGTCTTGAGACCATCTGGAATCTGCCACATGTGGAACCCATGTCTAGACCTCTGAGATTGGTGCAAGGTATCATGTTGCAGAACTTCTGAATTTCTGTGATGCTGGAACTGGGTCCTCAGGTCTATGCAATCTGGCCTGTAACAAGTTTTAAACCTCTGAGTTTCACGTACGTCTAAAAACAAGTCCCACGACCTCTGACACCAGAGCCTGAGAGAGTCAGTGGGAGGGCCAAGGCTCCGAGACACAGTTATACTTCTTAGCACCAAGGCATATGCAACAGGTAAACACTGGATATACATACAGTCAGTCCTCTCAAGACTTCATAATGTCTCTCACCCATAATGATAAAATTTCCCTTAAAGTTTGGGGCAGCGTGCAGGATATCTCTTAGTGTGGCGCTGCAATGTAATGATCTCTCACCCTAAAATTCCTTACATTTTTGGTGACCTTGACATGATACCTCTGGCAGGGGGTGTCTGCTTTTCTTGACCTCTGTGTTTTTGATCTCCCTCACCCTAAAATTCCCTTGCACGTCTCTCAGTGAGCATTGTATGCACTCCACACATGGATATATTAAGAGAGATGAGTTTGGTAATTAATAAAGTGGTGACTGTGCTCTTGTCTATGTTGAGAATAATACTCTGGTTAGGGATGTTCCGCATATTGGCCATAGAAAGGAACAGTAAAATCCTAATATGAGACGGAATGTAATTTGTGTCAGATCGATGCAGAAACGCTTGCTTGCACACACACATGCCTATTAATTGCCCTAGAGAGTCATAATGACACCTCATGTAGGGTCTGTTTTTGTAGTCTGTTCCTTTGCTTCTTGAAAGCAAGGCTAAGTACAAAAATCGAATATAAATACAATATAAGATGGCAAAGTGGATTGTAACTCGTCACACCTCCACTTTTTTCTGGTAACGTAAAAATGTAAATTCCACAATGACAACCATGACCTATTTGGATCCACACACTATGGGTTGGTAGAGTCATTGTGTAAAATTGTTCACTGTGGTTTCAGGAGCTACGGAAAAAAAATAATCCAGAGACTAAGGAAACAACTGAGGAGAGTCTTCAGAAGGTGTCAAGATATTTGAAGACAGAGAGGAGAGAAAACAAAGGCAAAGACAGACAGAACGTAGAGGAGCAGGCATATGCCGGTATGATAACCTTGGCCTAAATATTATAAAAAATCTATTTGTATGAATTCCATTCTCTTGTAGGCCTACATTTATGTGAAACAATAAACAGAACTAGAAGAAAATGTGGTTTGTGCTATATTTACATGTCAATGACAAAAAGTGAGCAATAATAGTTATTGTAATTGTATGAGTAATACAAGTTAATGGTATAGAAATGCAGATCATAAAATGGATTAATATGAGCTGTGGAATGACTGGGCCTTCCGTGAACAGTAGGCCTATCTGTCTGAAACAGATTACTCGCCAGTGGACCGCTAGGAAACCGATGAGCAAAATGCCAGTGTTGTGCTGTCATTGCAGATTTCTACTCCTCTTCCAGTGAATGCACACATCAAGCTACAAAATTGGACTTCACCGCTCACTACTGGTAACAAAATATAAACAGCATATGAAGAAGTGATTATGCATGGTCAGTCTGGTGGTTGTCAGAGCTTTTTAATATGAGGGGAGTCTGATTTTAGCACCTACCAAAATTTGACTCCCCCATATCCTCCCCTGTTATTACTGGTCACAAAAGGATGTAATTACTAACAGCATATGAAGAGAATTTGCATGGTGAATTTGGTGATTGTCAGACATTGCATTTTTAATATAGGAGGGGAATCTGATTTTAGCAGCTTCAAAATTGCACCTACCAAAATTTGACTTCACCCTCATACCCTCCCATGTCAATATTAGATATAAAAGTTTGTAAATACAGCATATTAATAGATGGATCACATTAAATTCTCATTATAGTAGATTTATGACGAATGTTTGTATTTTAACACTGCAGAGTAATTTTGTTGAGTGTCAGACCATGACACTTGTATGATATCCCATCCTCTGCATGCTTATTACCTTGCTTTACATTGAAAAAGATAGTGTTCAACATCGTGACTTTTTGCAGTTATTTTAAGGTCCCCCACAACCATGGTTAATAGCGATGCTCGTACCACAATCCACAGTGAGCTATTACCGTTTCATTTTAATTGGAGGAATTACACAAAAGAAAAGTGCAGATCGTTCATAGCATACCCTGTAGTTTGACATGCACATGTGAAGGGGAGTGGAAATCTGCAGGTCAGACACCTGTAGCCGCCGCGGGACTGCAAACTCCGCCTCTAACACGCCACTGGTGCCCCCGACTCTTAGAATATTGTCTTAATTGAATATATCAATCTGGCCTCATTAATTTACGTGACTTTAGCTACAATAATCTCTACATTAGCTACATGGTAAGATGAATTGCGCTAACCTACTATTCAACAAGCACCCATCACTAGCTGTCAAAGCTTGCTTAACATGGATTAGTTTTGTGAACGGAGCTCAAACTTGTGTGGCTCGCCTCTTCTTGCAGATTGTATAATGGCGTATGCCGAAGGTAAAAACCACATAATAGCCTACTAATAGTGCACACAACTACTTGCAGAGCTATGGCACAGACACAGTTTAACCATGTTAAACCAGTAGAGGGTCTCCCTCAAACTTACTATTTATGTTGGTGAAAGTTACGAAAACCAGGAATGCATTTCTTAAAACCGTTACACAAGCAAGGCAAGCAAATGCCAAAAAGTGACCAATTTAATATGCCAATAAAGCAATGTAGCCTCTCCCAGGAGATACCAATTTTAAAATGAAATGCTCATCTAGCCTATAAGCTATATATAGCCTGTTTTTTTAAGGCCAGCTGAACTTTAAAATACCATAAAACTTGTTTTTTTTATGACTACTTTTTTATTGTGGTGCCTGCCTGCTTTAAGGTTAACCCCGATAGCCGATCCGCCATGCACTGTTACAATAACATTTAGAAATCCTAAAGCGGGGTTATCTAACATAAACATTAATGTGTCATCATTTTGTTTTCTGTCTTTCAGGAGCAGTGCGGGGAAACATTAAAGACACCACAGATGTTGATATAGGCTATCGTTACTTGCGCAAAAAAAATTATATTGGCTGCAGTATGACAAAAGACCGCGACAGACGGAAGAAAGCAAGAACCACAAGTTTTAATTACATTTCTGATTGTAAATTTGCCTACATTTAAAAATTGTATTTAAAATAAATTCAGTTAGGCTATAGGCTAATCTACCTACTTCTATCAGGCTACATATGCTCTCTTAATTAGTGTTTTCATGTAGACATTATTTTATAGATTATCAGTGTTGCAGAGGCAACGATTAATTTTAAAATATGGTGATGTAGCCCATTTTGTGGTAAGTAGTCTAAAGAACCTGGAAGTGATACAAAGAAGTAATGTATTGTGATAAAAGCACAAAAAGGTAATGTCAAATCATCTGGGATAGTATTGTTGGGTCATAACAGTGTTGTAGAGGAAGGCATTGTGAATGCCCAATTTACTGCATCCTGTGTACTAGCATATTGCTTACTGTAGTCTACACTGCAGTGACATGCAGTATGCGAAATATCCTCCATATAAATCTGGACATAAGTAGCCTAGGCTATATCAGTTTCCTTTAAACACTTTGGCTACATCATCTGGGGATATTGAGAACACTCAATTTGGCCGTGCAGGTAAGGCTAGCCTAATTTAACAGCTTTAAAAAAAAAAAAAAAGTATACTCAACTGGCATACTCAAATAGTAGTGTGTGCTGATTCAGACTATTCGGACACAGTTGTAGTATAGTTGTGTTTGTAGAAAAATATGGGTTCATACAATTTTTGCCTAAGTTTTAACCAAATGCTCATCTACTGATTTCTCCACTTTATTAAACAAATCTGATTCCGATTACAGATCTCACCATTTTGTGAAGTCCAAACTGCATGTCCTGTGCAGAATTCAGCGTTCTATTCAGCCTACCTAGCATGCAGCTATCTAAAGCAATAATTAAACATAGGCTATCGTTTGCTAATAGTAACTTAGTTTAACGTTGTAAACTTGAGATTATAACCCAATCACGTGTAGTGGATAGTTTATTTGCTGTAGCTATAATCGATTGCATTTTGCTAACGTAGTCTACTGGCACTGGCATTTTCATGCAGAGTGAAAGGTTTGTTTTTCCTGGTAGCTTAACCACAGTAGCCTAGCTAGCTAGCTTATGCTTTTGTCATGTTTTGTTAGGAAGTTGTCTGTGTTAACGTTATTAAGACATAAATCTGAATTCATTGAATAATGTTGAATGGAATGATTAGTGACTAGGTGAGCATTTAGCTAAAACATAGGCAAAAATTTCAACAGCGCTAAAAATGTTTTGTTAACAATTCAATTGTAACCTATTTTGTAACTTAGACAACATAACGTTACGTGACAGCATTTGGATTTGGATCAGAGACGGGAAGCATAGGCGGCATTTGCTATGTTTCATTCGTTTCACCTGAAAAGAGCCTCTCAACTGAAAGTATATAAATTATATACTGAAAGTATATAATTTAAAAAATAAAAATCAGTGAATAAAAGAACCGCCGATCCTGTAGTTTTCCCATTCAGCCACTGTAGGCGCTGTTCCTTACTCAAGCTATTTCAGTGCTTCTCCTTATTTTTCTAGTCTATGGATCTGCAGATACCACAGAAGGCCTACTCACTTGACTATTTCTGACCCACATCAAAACACTTGCTGATAGCTACGATGTCAGAATGATCACATACAGTACATTCATAATACAACGGAACAGTTATGTGCATAATTCGGATAAAATACGTAGCCCACTGTATTTATATACCTTAAAAAGTAATGTTATGTGTGTTTTACATAACAGCATCTTAGGCTATTAGTAGCCACGAGTGCTATAGCGCTGTGGAAACATCAACGTTGCTGGGCAGTGGCAAAATGGAATAAAATAATCTCTTCAACATTCAACAGAAACCAGTTGTAGAATCGTTACGAGTAGGATATTTGGTTCCTTAATCTGTTTATCAGAGATTTGTAGAAAAAATGTTAACGCTACATTGGGTATGCGTAGCCTACGCAAAGGAAAATACACCGAATGTTTATTTGTAACGGTTTCAACTTTTTAATAATAGCCTAGAGGCTAGCCTATATCGGAACAAACGTTTTTTTAGTGTGTAGAAACAGTACATTTTATGCATGTTATTGTCTGACTGTGGCAAGATGGTTGTAAACGGGTTTGGGCTATTTAATCATGCAGTGCAACTTAAGAGGTTGATGTATGCACAAGCGGCGACTCTGCAGCAATCCTGCATTGGAATTTGTTTACAATTTCAGAGAAATATGAATAGGCTACTATAATTGGGACATTGACGACTAGGCTAGCACCATAGATAAGGCCAATAACCTCCGTGTTCATGGTGAATGATGCAGCATTTGTTGTAGTTGTAGTCCAATGGCAATGATTATTATTCTTGAAAGCTAAAGTGAGTATGATCATTTCAGTTGCAGACGGAAGTAGGCTACGTCGTTAGCTATGGAATTTCTCGTCTGCATTTTTCCAAGGTTGTTGACAGAACGATTCAAAATCATTCTGACTGTGAGCTAGCCTACTGCACGTGCCCATTGACCCCCATTAATTTTTTGGCGATGACAAATATCTCAAAAAGTGTATATGGTATAAAGGTAAAAAGTAATAGCAACCTGGAGGGGGTATAAAGGTATAATATGAGGTATGAATGGTGTCAACGGTGTGAACGGTGTAGGAGGAGATAGGTTTTGAAAAATCGGCGGAAGAATAATAACGGTCAGTCTGAGTGATTTCAACCACACCTAATAAATAATCTCATTCATCATTTATTCCATTTAAGATAATATAGCTTGTTTATTGTCCAGAACAACATGGAGTTGTGATTGTGAAACATCAAAACGCTAAATAGCCTACCAATAATTGCAAGACGGATATATCACTAGTTGACAGTAGTTTATAGGCTACTTTTTATTATAATCAATTGTCGTAATCAGTAATGCAATAACTAGTCGGCTGAAGTTTGTTGGCTGTGTAGCAACAGACCATGCAGAGAAATGGTTGGGTTACCATCGTAAGAACAAAGGAGTGCGATGTTGGGCCATCATGGTTGGGCCAACATCAAACCGATGAGCAAAAACAACCGTTGGCGAATGTTGGAAGATGACAGTGGACCAAAGTTGGGCCAACAAAAATTGTTTACTGGGTTGCAACAACAAAAAAGTCCCAAAAAAATTTTATGAGATAGACACGTCACATGACGTGGGTATGGCAACTTTGTATACTGAATGTGTCTGATGGATGTTTTCACACAACTGATATTATGTTTATTTGAAACTTTAAAATACTTGCACACGGAAGAACCGTTTATGTCCAGAAGCGAAAGTAGAAAGTTTACATGTCTGCTGCGGACCTTAACTGGCAAAATTTGGGCAAAAAGAGGCAAATAAAAACAAAGGAGTGGAAGGACTGAAGCCACAAGACCCTAAGGGATGCAGGGAAACCATATGTCAACAGGAAGGGTGTCGCATAAGAAGGGAAAAGTCCCCCGAAAAAGGTATGTGGAAGAACCGTATATGTACTGTCACGTTAGCTAATGCCTTGATGTGTTAGCAAAGAAGGCTGCTGCTGCAGTGCTGGCCGAATTCAGGGATCATCTCAATGTTAAACATTGTGATCCAACTTGTTTACTAGCTAGCTAGCTAGCTAACTTAGCTAACTGGATTAGACCGTAATCATTTATTTAATATGTTACAGTTGTGAGTGACAATGTGCCCACCGGTAGCGAAGGCTGCCGACTGGACTGAATTCACTGATCATCCTATCGCAACTGTACACTTTATATTTTCTGAAAAACATGAAGGGGACAGTAACATTGTTACTGTGGTCTGTTACAATGTTTAAACTAAAGATAAAGGGATCTACATTCCAATGGTTTAAAGTGATATGATGAATTGGACTTGTACTGTTATTCCACATTCATTCATTTCAAAAAAATTTATAAAACTTTGTTTTTTTAAAAGATTAGCACAGAAAAATCTAATCTAATTAGAATAAGGAAGCCTGTGTTATGTATTTCCAAGGTAAAGAAATATATGTTAATGTGATGTTCACAGTCCAAAGTAATATTGTTGATTATCCAAAATGTGAACATATGTCTCAAGGGCTCATTTATATATCATCATTAGCTACACTAGAGTAGTGATGATATATATGTGACCCCACTTCTCCACAATGATGGTGTAAACTGGCTTACCTATTTGAAGAGAGATATGGGACCTGGGTTCTTCAGTGCTAAGGCCTTGGGCAGGTGTTGCAACTTGAACTATGAACTGGGTGTAAATGTACTTGTACATGTAAAATAAAATATAATAATTCTAAATGTTTATCTGATAGCTAGGGGAAACCAGTACAAAGTACCAAACAAAAGTAGCAGAATAACATTTGTAACACGAGCTGGTAAAACGGTCCGCAAGTCGCACTTCTGCAATTCACAGGAGAGCGGAAAATAGAGACAAAGACAAATACGCTTGTTTAAAAACATGTTTGCCAAGGGCGGGCTTCAGAATGAGGGGATAGACTAATCAGCTGTCAATTAACACCTTCCTAATTTCCATTGGCTCTGAGTTTCGTATGCCTCGCACAAACTCACATGGCCTCTGTTTACTTGCTCGCTTAAAAAAATTGAGACCCTGAAAATGTTGCTACTGAACTGTAACAGCAATGGACGTTGAAAAGGTTTTTAAAGGTTTTAAAGATCAATTGATATGGTGTCAGTGGACCACGACTTTGAAAAGAAAAAGGATAACATTTTTGCAAAACAGGCGAAAGGAGAATTCTCACAGCACCGGGACTCTTGTAGTCAAAAATAAAAAAAATAACTACTATAAAACGAAAATTAACACGTCGTCATTATCAGCGGAGACATGCTTATTTCAGCAACTAGGCTGTTGACATACTATTAGCTTAATGGTTCCGAAATGACTCAACCGTTAAAGAACATTCCGTGCAAACAAAAGCTGGGAACAATAAGGTACACGATAGTAGGCTACTGTCCTTTGCCCTTTGGTTTTGTACTCAGGTAAGTTTTAGTTTTTGCCATCTATCTATTTATATTAGCCTAACTTATCTGTCTGTTAGTCGAGGGCTGTGAAACAGAGCCCGATCTATTGCATCCTGTGTACTACCGTGTAGGCTAACGTTAACGTAACGTTACTACTTACTACTACTGACGTAATGTTACAGTAAGTTATGTGAAAAAAATCCTCAATATTATTATCACTGAAAATCTGGAAATAAGTAGGCCTATAGCATCCAGGGTTTTAAGTACACTATATTTAGAGAATATTTCGCCTACTTAACAACTTTCTCATCCAGTGTAAACTACTTAGCTAGCATACTCAACAGTAGGCTCTAGAATGGCACTGATTACGGCAAAGCCTTTGTTCAGCACAAACAAAGCCTTAACTGACTTAAGACTTAGAAGACTTGCGAACTACCTAGAACAATGGCTTGCGGTCAAATGACCGCTGCTCTAATTTCAACGAGAAAATGGGAGTAAACTGTCATTGACTGTCAGCAATGCGGTGTGTGTGGGATACCTAGACCTTGTACCGAGATCTTATTTGATGCTACAGTGTGCAAACGTTTGCCTGAATGCCTGAAAATCGACATGTAGGGAGAACCGGGACGAAAGAAACACTTTTTACATTCATCCGGTTTACTCGAAAGTCAGTAGAGATAGAGAGGCCATATTTTCTGACAAACAACGTGTCTGTGTCCCTCACTAATAGCAACTGGAATTTTGTTTCCAGCATAAATGAGTCGGATATAAATTGGCCACAAACCGGATGAGTGCAACGTATCTTTCATCCCTGCCGTGCGGGCCGAAAGATACACTGAATCGGGAGGAAAGTAGCACCTGATGAAAAAGTGTGCTTTAGCGCTCTTGTCTGTCTTGTTGTTTTTTATGCTCATTCCTTTCAACAAATGTACTGTCAGCCAAAATGCCATGTTAGTGACGACTTAATGAATAATGCTATAAGTTTAAAATCCATGAAAATCAACCATGCGTCAAGAGCATAATGTTGCATAATTAATAGAATTTTGCCTCACTACGTTAAACGGTCTATATATCTGTAGACATCGATGTATTGTAACGTATATATCATATCTATTGTGTCTATGTATTCCTTATTTTAATGATTTGTTAAACACTGCCATGAATTACTTTTTAATTGTGGGTTCAAATCAATAACTGGTTGAAATAGGCTTATAATGGGACATTATTTAGGCTAAATCACTTAAAATAAGAACTATGTTCCAAATACAAAAAACTGACCCTGGTATTTTCTTAGGGAGGTGTCTCTCTACCATTTATGATACTTGTTGCTATCGATTTATGATAAGCCTATGGCAAAAATGAATGGAGAAAATATTTAGAACCATTGGGTGTGTTTTTTGACGTCAGGGTACTTTAGGACTAAGTCCAAAAAATGTCAGCTGCTTTCAGCATGCTACTGACGGAGACTGCTCTACAAATTACACCAAAAGAATACATTGTCAGCTGCTGCGGGGCAAAAGAAATACTGAGCGGGGCGAAAGAAACAGAGTCAAAATTACATTTATAAACGGTTATTTATAGAACTTTGTGGTCTGACTTTGAAACTTAGAAAATAACAATAGCCAGTAGATTTTGAGCACAGTATATCATGTCATCCATGTTAATTTAACTTAGGATATATGTCTGCAATAAGTATACAGTAAAATAATCATTTTTAATTTTGAACTTTTATTCAAGATAAATTGCCTGTGAATCCTGTATCTCCTGTCAGTGCATAGTTCCTAAATTATCAAATACAATCGAATAGACAGATACTTTAAAGGGATAGTTTGGAATTTTGGACATAATGTCTCAATTACGACTTACCCATGATGTAGTTGATTGATTGAAACCATTTTCAGCTAATTCCATGCTGTCCCTTCTTTTGGACATACACACATTGCTAATGCTAGCGCAACTCTAAAGGTAACAGGTAGCATCCACTACCAAACGCACTTAAACACTCCACAGTGCACCCAAAGCAAATAAAATATGACGACAGTCTATCAGGGTTATTTTGAGTGTTTATACCATCATTTTTGAAGTCAAACTATCGTTGAATCCTTTACTTTGTGCTGACCTATATTCTCTGTGGAAGTACGGCGGCGGAGTGAACGTGGCCATTGCAACTTGTTGCTCTTCTTTGTTGTTGTAGTTGACCAGTGCCGGCAAGACAATCGTAGGTAACGTAAAGTATCGCTCCCCAGATAGACTGTCGTCATATTTTATTTGCTTTGGGTGCAATGTGGAGTGTTTAAGTGTGTTTGGTAGTGGATGCTACCTTTTACCTTAGAGTTGCGCTAGCATTAGCAAAGTGTGTATGTCCAAAAGAAGGGACAGCATGGAATTAGCTGAAAATGGTTTCCATCAATCAACTACATCATGGGTAAGTCGTAATTGAGACATTATGTCCAAAATTCCAAACTATCCCTTTAAACATTCATGTAAAAACCCCTTAGAAACAAATATTTTTTTAAAGTTTTAATTACTCCAAAAAGTGCAAGAAAGCAAGTGAAAATATCATAACTAAAGTTCAGTTGGAGATCTCCATTCACCCTGCACCACAACACAGGTTCCTTTTGTTTCGCAAATGAGCAATTAGACGTGTGAATAGGACACCTAGCTTAGGCTCTGAAAAAAAAAAAGTAATGATTCTTGCAGCTCTGCGAACTGCCAGCAACCTGGGCACACATGGGGCCCTATCTAACCCAAACGCATGCTATCTTACACCCTGCGCAGGCTTCATTATAACGCCTAGAGCTCACGTCGTTTAAATACCATGTATTCTTGCGCCCATTGCAAGTGAACTGGGCGTGTTGGTCTTAAAATGAGGAGTGGCCAGGATTATTTTTGGTGTATTGCTATCTTGAGCCAGCAGAAAGCATTTGCGCTAGAACCACCACAAACCTGGTCTAAAGTCATGTCGCAGTTGTTTACATGTTATTTTAACGGCTCATATAAGTGCGTCTACATAGGCGTGTGCACAATGCGCGTACACCCTCCTGTCACACAGGGGCGCGCACAAGCATGACTAAAATATCAAGATTACAATGTGAAATATTATTATTGTGTAGGCTATATAAAAAAATGCATAATAATAAAAGGGTCCATAGGTCAAAGACCACATAGACCTGTCCCTAATGTGGAATGCCACATTAAATTGCTTTCAGCCCACTCCATCAACATCCAGGCGATGTGCGATGGTACGTGTAAGGTTACATAGACTATTCACAATTATCCTGGATCAAGCTATATTTGCCAATAGTTTCTGTAGCCTAATCTTCCGGGGGAACAATCTTCTGTTACGGGACAATGGCTATCTATTGAAAACTTTGCTGATAACACCTATATCAAGCCTAATGCGCAAATTGTCATTTATCCTACACCTAATGCATGAATTGTCATTCAATGGAAAACTCGCGCACAGCAATAGACGGACATTTGAGTTCTGAAAATGCGCTTCAGATGTCATTACAACACAGCTCTCTAGGCCTACAGCCTGTAAGTAAATAGAATGGTTTTGACTGAAAAAGGTTCAAAACCTTGCCCTGTGAATATTGCATTTATTGTTTTTCAAATAGCCCATGCTATAGCGGATTCATTGTGCGTAAGGTTTTTTCGATAGCCTATACGAGAAAAACGGAGATAAATGTCACCATGTTAACTGAATTTGAACCTTTTTTGTATTTTTTTAATTGCATTACAATATTTCCATACTGTCAGCTTATTAAAACCCCGCTGATTTTACCTGTTATTCTATAACTGAACAAAACGATTTTAAAGAGAACTAAGGGTCTAATAACGAAAACAAATTTGCAGCATGTTACACAATTAATTCACAATTAATTTCAATGCCATTCTCTGCATGTGTGCTTTAACTTCATGAAGGTGCAGGTCTGTTTCTCCTGCTGTAAATCGCACTTTTCACAGTCTTCCTAGGGAAGCGGATTGTTTTAAAGCATTACACTACCAGTAAAACAGGTTGGTCACATTTCCATAAGCAGGACATTATAAAACAAGGGGAAATATGCGTGAACCTATGGGTTGCCAGCCTGACAGCTTTATTGTGTAAATCCCGCGCAGCTAGACCAATGAGGGAATAGCTCGGAGCAAAGGTTTAGGCGTGATGTTTTCCGCTATTGCTGTGGGAAAAGGTAAGAGTTCTGTTGAAATATTACCGTTCTTGCAACCGGGTGAGACTGCTGTTTAGATTCGCAGGATCAGCTAATAATTGACCATGTGTCAAAGGCAATAGTACCACTTTGCCATCCGCTTTAAGTCTAGTCTGGGCTGACCCCAGCTTATCCAAAAGGCAGCCTGTGTGCATTACATTAACTGTCAGCCACCAACACTGATTCTATACTCATTTATCTGACTCCAATTTAATTATTAATATCCAAATGCTATGTTAAATTTACATTTGATTTGCTAAAGGACTCCCATACTTTTGAGCCTGTTCTCTGAACTGGATGCGCTGGTTCCACTGGGTGTTACATACGGCCGTTTATGTACACCTCTCACAGCTGATATCTGTGTTTATCTCAGAGGTTGCGGAAGAGGCCACTTTGCGAGGTATAGCCTATCCAATAAGGCTCAGGGACCCAAGAAGGTAATATTGCCAACCCCCGTTCTCAACATGTATAAACGCCATGCGGAGATCTAAATTAAGACATAGTTATACGGGTGCAATACTCCGTGATACATTAAGCTTAAATAGACAACCTCCCTAGACCAGCTGAGGGGGTAACCCAGACTGAGGAAATGAATCAACTCATTACCTGTTAACAGAGATAGTATGTCTATTTCAGAGAAACCACACAAATCAAGTTTAACGATTTTGGTTACCAGGTAGGATGAAAATATAACATATTCAAATAGAGTACAGAGTAAAATACTTTGTCATACCTGGCAATCGCTACACACAAGACACAAGGTGAGATGTGCGGGAGAGTCTGACTACAGCTTCCCCTAGGTCTTTGTTTCCTCTGCTTATATGCCCAAATTCTGCATTTGATCTGGCTGCAGACAGTCGTAAAACCATAAACTGGCCAGAAATAGTTAAATTGCACTTTTAGTCCCCCCTTCCAGGGGGGTTTGGCAGAAGGGTTTCCTGAAATTTAATTCAGCAACGGCAGTTTACTCCCGAGTTATGAAATATATATTTCCTCCATGTTGATCATTTAGGAAATGTATGCGGTTGCACCACCCACACCACGACCATCAAAACGATATCAAACATGAGTAGGTCAACTTTCGTGTTGTCATGAGAATCCCATCTCTGCATAGGTTTCAGATGTGAGCGTCAATGACAGTCAGTACAAACAACCGGGTTGTCCTGATGACATTTTCCACATGTTATGCGCTGACACTTGGAACATACGTCAGTAAGTTTTGTTTCCAATGCATTTGCCCACTTTGTACTGTCTTCTCTTCGCGGGCGGATCTGATGCATTGGGAGTCTGGGGAGCACAGCGTGTATACGTGCTTTCTTTGCAGGTGTGAGAGGTGGGTGGCAGGAGTGGGCTACGAGGAAGAACTAGCCTCTCTGCGCGATGGTTCTGATGCAACTCTGGTATTGTATTTATGAGGAACGTTCTCTGTTTTATGTTTTTGCCTAGGCACTGTTTGAACAACAAATATGCATTGATTGCTTATGATTGTTGTTATTGTCCTCAGTGCTCCGAGTTTCGATGGCCCTTTATGAATGGGCATAATCGATTGCTTTTTGTTTCACCCATATCAAAGAGGTCTTTGATTCATTTAATTTCTATTGAAGATTGAGCTTCGATTGCCATAGCGTAGGCTACTTTGTAAAATGAATATTAACAACTGAAATCTAAATAATTGTGGATAATTGTATTATATACAGTTGAAAACCATAATATAATTAGATATAGGCTACAGCCTGTTGCCATATGCTTGCAATAATAATAATAATATACAATTATTTATATTTCAGCTGTATACAATTTCTTACCTTCGCTATTTTTGTACCGTAAAATTCACAGACATTTCTATAGGCCTACCCCAGTGGCTCTAAAAACAATTGAACAATTGTATTTGTAGCTGTCTCAAAAGTAGAGACTTGGTTTGTGCTACATTTCATTATAATTTAATGAAGAATTACAATGTGGTTAATAAATACAGATATAAATAAATACAGGTTAAAAATGTGATGGTTAAAACCAGTTTAAAAATGTACTTTTCTTTTAAAAACGAGTTGGGTCACATGATCATTATAGTAGTTTACATGATTGCATTATGGGAAAGATAAGTTATGCACCAGCAGAGAAGCTACCGTTGTGCAGAGAGAGAGAGAGCGTCCATGAAAGTTCTACACATTCTACACATGGTCTAAGGGCGCACACGGTAAAAAGACATTTTTGTATTGTTGGTGTATCTTATGCTTTTGTGTTTATTTGGTTTGTGTAATAGGATTATATTTTCCATGCCATTTACGTCACGTTAGTTAGGCCCTGTGCAACAATGGACTCTAGCAATGGCACAGCCATCTTTGTAACGTGCCTCGTTGTGTTTCACTTTTAGTTTTCACGTTGTCTGACGATCTGAAGAGAGAGAGTGAGATAAATAAATCGGAAGACACCAGTATGATTCGTGGCCTTATTATTAGCATTGGACCAGTGTAGTTACAGTGAAAACGTAACGTCAACGCGGCCAAGAGAAGCAGTGAAGCTAGCTACACCCAGCGCAGCCAGTGAAACTAGCCCGCCAAAGCAGTGAAGCTAGCTACACCAAGCGCAGCCAGTGAAACTAGCCCGCCAGAGCAGGAAGCTAGCTACACCCAGCGCAGCCAGTGAAACAACCGCCAGGGCGAACGAGAGAAGTCAGCGCAGCGCAGGAGCAGCGTCATCCGGAGCCGGAGAGGAATTCCATTGAGTAATCCGAGAGACACTGCAGAGCCGCGGAGTCACCACAAGAGGGAAGCGGTGGACAATGAACAGTTCTGCAAATACACTGCAAAGAGCAGCCTTCAGAGCGCAGAGACTGTCGTTGTCATAAAGAGAAGCCCGCGGATTTAAGGATTGCATCACCCAAGGACCGGCGTCAGGTTTGACTGTGCTAACCCTGCAAAGTTATGAACATCTGAAAAGTATAGTAAAGAGACATTGATTATTCGACATTATAGCCTAATTTTCTATTTCTGAATATTGTTGCATTGTTGCTAATATTGTAATGTGTGTTTGAAAGTTAATGTTGATTTGATAGAAGGCTACTTATAGTAGAAAGTCTAATACTGTGAAGAGTGTAGCCTTATCTAATTCATTCAGTTTATTTGAGGTTTATTTGAGTAATTTGTCACTACTGCATATTACTAGCCTATTTGGTTTACACTTAAGAAGGACACACACACACAGCTTAGTGGTAAAACATTTATTTGCACCTTTACAATAACATAGTGATTGATAAAGTACATCGCACAGCATAATGTCGGTTCATAGTAAAAAGTCAGAGTGTGGTGAACTAAGGGAACAAATACAGTCTCTCCAACTAGAACTTACAAAATTATGTGAGGAATCAGGAAAACTAGTCGATAAGGCTGAAATAGAGAAAACAGAGTTACTCATCAATGAAACCTATAGTAAAATAGAAACAGACCGAACAGCACTGAAGGAGCAAGAGGCTTCTAAAATAGAGAGTCAATTTAGCACACGGTATGAAGAGTGGAAAGAGGGAGTTAGAGCTGCACGTGCTAAACTGAAAAATGAGTGCTCTGACACAGAGTTGGTTAACATGATGGAAGACGTTGAAGAGCTAGAGACACAGCTGAAGGATGCATATGATAGAATACGAGTCCAAGTAGCGCCTTCTACTGATATCAGAAGAAAGATGGATTCCTGTGAAGCTGTAACAATGAAGTTGATGGATCTTATGAAAGTACGCATGAAGGTCCACAGTCGCTAGACCTGTTCCTAGCCTCCACTCAAACCGCTCATCCGGACAACATAGCCTCACAGTAAAAAGAGCAGAATGCGCTGCCGCGCTTGCTGCGAAGAAGGCAGAAATAGAGATGGCAGATGTGATTGCAGCACAAACACTAGAGCTAAAAAGGCTAGAAAATCAGAGAGATCTAAAGGTAATAGCTGCTAAGCTTAAGGCATACTCTGAAGCCGATTCAAGTGAGAAACATGATGAAAATAGCAGTGATAAGCCGTCCATAAGCAGTGAGGTAGCTGTTTCTCATCCAGTACTTAGAAAGGAAGTTAAAAGAGAAGAAGCATGTAAGAGCAATGATAATAAACAAACAAACAGTACTTACCTTGAAACACCATTCGCACAGGCCCTTCATGATGCAATGGTACTTACCAGACTTCCTACTCCCGAGCCGTCCGTCTTCTCAGGGGATGCGCTGAACTTCCTGGAGTGGAGCACAAGCTTCAAAGCATTAATCGAACGCCGCTGCACAAATACAGCTGACAAGTTGTTTTACCTACAGAAATACATCAGTGGAGAGGCACGATCTGTGTTGGAAGGAAGCTTCTTTAGAAATGACGATGAAGCTTACGATCAAGCATGGGAAACACTGAACACCCGGTATGGCCACCCCTTTGTGATCCAGCGTGCCTTTAGAGACAAGCTAAATAACTGGCCCAAGATAAGTTCAAGGGAGTCCATTAAACTGAGACAGTACAGTGACTTTCTCACAACTTGCAGCAACGCCTTACCACACGTGAAGGGGCTACAAGTTTTAAATGACTGCGAAGAGAATAAAAAGATGCTCCAAAAACTGCCTGATTGGGTGACCTCGCGCTGGAATCGTCATGTCACAAGGCAACTGAAACAAACAGAGGACTACCCAAGTTTCAAAGAGTTTGCTGATTTTATTGCACAAGAAGCTGAAATCGCATGCAATCCCATGACGTACGCAACAGCACCAGAGAAGTCACAGTCAACTACAGGGGTGAAAACTTACAATGCAGCGGAGGGCAGCTCAAAGGAGTCCTTTGGATCAAACCCAGTCAAATGCATGTACTGTGAAGAGAGCCACTCCATCCACAAATGCCAGAAGCTCCTTGGCCAACCTGTGGAAAACAAGAAAAGGTTCATAATAGACAATAAGCTGTGTTTCGGGTGTCTCAGAAGAGGACACAATTCAAAGGACTGCAAGAAAAAAGCTACTTGTGGCATATGCAAGAAATATCATCCAACCCCACTTCATGAGGACCGCCCTCCTGCAGAGAAAACATCTGCTCATGCCATGCAAGCAGAAGAAGCAAACAGATCTCCTACGCAAGCAGAAGAAAACACATCTTCTCTGTCTTGCTATGTAAACAGAGGCGGTGAGGGGAGCACATCCATGATAGT
This sequence comes from Synaphobranchus kaupii, assembly GCA_029718625.1. NCBI lineage: Eukaryota > Metazoa > Chordata > Actinopteri > Anguilliformes > Synaphobranchidae > Synaphobranchus > Synaphobranchus kaupii. The sequence continues at coordinate 6,455,508 of CM056398.1, read as the reverse complement.
GCCGGTATGGATTTCTTTGGACACCACCGAGTCAGAGACCTTAGTATATGCCCTGTTAGATACTCAGAGTAGCAACACGTTTGTAGACAGGGAAGTATGTGAGAGGATGGGGGCAGTTTTAGAACCAGTAAAGCTAAAGCTTTCCACTATGATGGGAAAAGACTCCGTAGTTAAGAGTGAAAGAGTTAGTGGGCTTAGTGTTAGAGGGTTCTCATCGACCTGCCACCTGCCTACACCAGGGATTTTATCCCACTAGAGCGTTCTCACATACCTACCCCAGACACAGCCAAAAGGTGGAAACACCTGAATAGCATAGCAAATTAAATACCAAAACGGACGGATTGCGAGGTTGGACTCCTAATAGGCTACGATTGCTCCAGAGCATTAGCTCCACGACATGTAATCACCGGAGGTGACTATGAGCCCTACGCCATCAAGACAGACTTGGGCTGGAGCATTGTCGGCGGCACACCACGAGTCGTAAGGTCAACAGACGTGACAGGTCTGTGCCATCGCATATCTGTCAAGGAACTTCCCCCACTGACTCCAGCCTCTGTCATCAGAGCCCTTGAATCAGATTTCAAAGACACAAACCCTGGGGAAAAGAGCATATCACAAGATGACATACAGTTCCTACAGACACTGAATGGAAGAATACACCAAAACATCGATGGTCACCTGGAACTGCCCCTTCCCTTTAAGGCACGCCCCCAACTGCCTGACAATAAGCAGTTGGCCTTGGTACGACTGAGACACCTGAAAAGGAAGCTTGAGAAAAACCCCAAGTTCAAGGATGACTATGTGCGATTCATGGAAGGCATTTTCAAGGATGGTGATGCAGAAAGAGCCGAGAATGAACCTGAAAAAGGAAATGTGTGGTATATTCCACACCAAGGAGTCTATCACCCAAGAAAACCAGACAAAATAAGGGTTGTGTTTGACTGCTCCGCTAAGTATGATGGCACGGCTCTGAACGATCACTTACTGACGGGACCTGACCTGACGAATGGACTGACGGGAGTACTCTGCCGGTTCCGCAAGCATCCGATCGCAATCATGTGCGATGTGGAAAAAATGTTCCACAGGTTCCATGTAGACTAAGAAGACAGAGACTACTTACGCTTCATGTGGTGGGAAAATGGTGAGCTGAACTCAGAACCAAAGGAATACCGCATGAAGGTCCACCTCTTTGGAACAGCTTCATCTCCTGGCTGCGCCAATTATGGAATGAAGTACCTAGCGAGCCAACATGACAAAGAGTATCCCCTAGCTGCCAACTTCATCAAAGAGAGCTTCTATGTTGATGATGGCCTTGTCAGTGTAGAGCATGTAGACACAGCCATTCGGCTGGTAAAAGAAGCGCAAGAGGTGTTCGCAGAAGGGAGATTACACCTCCACAAGTTCATATCCAACAACAGAGAGGTCTTAGAGTCAGTCCCTGAGAGTGAACGAGCCAGTGGTGTTCGGGACGTGGACCTCAGTCATGACGAGCTTCCAGTTCAGACCGTGTTGGGAGTAAAATGGAATGTGAGCAGTGACACATTCTTCTTCAAAGTCAACCTGAATGAGAGACCTGCAACACGGCGTGGAATACTTTCGACTGTAGCCTCTGTGTTTGATCCATTAGGGTTCCTGGCCCCCTTCCTATTACTGGGGAAGAAAGTACTACAGGAAATGTGCCAAAGGGGCATAGGATGGGATGAACCGCTGCCCGCTGAACTGAAGCCACGGTGGGAGAGCTGATTGAATGATCTAGAGGCTTTGCAAAAGCTCCAGATCCCAAGATGCTTCGCTCCTGAAAACCTGGGGAAGATCCAAAAAGTCGAGTTGCATCACTTTGCTGACGCAAGCAGCCAAGGGTATGGTCAGTGCTCCTATGTCCGTGTAGTGAGTGAAGAAAAGGTGCATTGCTCCTTCATCTTGGGAAAAGCAAGAGTAGCACCAACGAAAGTGGTCACCATACCAAGATTGGAGTTAACGGCTGCAGTGGTCTCTTCAGCGGTGAGCAGAATGCTAAAAGAGGAGCTGGAGCTCAAAATCGACCAAGAATACTTCTGGACCGATTCCCAAGTAGTCTTAGGCTACATTAACAATGATGCCTGCAGGTTCCATGTTTTTGTGGCGAATCGAGTCCAAAGGATTAGAGAAACAACTGACCCGGCGCAGTGGTACTACATTGACACTAGTCAAAACCCTGCGGATCACGCCTCAAGAGGCCTTAAAGTGACAGAGCTGATAAGCTCAAACTGGCTCACTGGACCGAAGTTCCTGTGGGAAAGAGAGATCGCCATACTAAAGACAACTCCAGAGCTCCTAATGGGAGACCCTGAAGTAAAATCAATACCAGTACTACAAACAGAAGTAGTTGAAGAGGATGATGTTCTGTCAAGATTTGAACGGTTCTCACAATGGCAGACAGCATTGAATGTCGTCGCTCGAATTAAGCGTCTGGCAAACGGAGACAAAACAGCAGAGCCCATACAAGTAGAAGACCGAAGAGAGGCAAGTCTTGTGCTTGTAAAGTTGGCACAGAAGAAGGCCTTCAAAGAAGAAATGAGAGCTCTGAGTCATGGTAAACTGTCACACAACCATCAGTTATACCAGCTAGATCCAATCCTGCAAGATGGTGTTCTCAGGGTGGGAGGGCGTCTGAAGAATGCTTCCTTACCTCTCGACTTGAAGCACCCAGTAATCCTGCCGAGGGATGGTGTGGTTACACATCTGATTCTGGACTACTGCCATGCCAAAACTCAACACCAAGGCAGAGGACAGACCCTAAATGAACTGAGAGCAAATGGATACTGGATCGTAGGAGGGAGCAAAGCTGTGGCAAACCACATCAAACAATGTGTCATATGCAGGAGAGCGCGCAGGTCAACAGAGGAACAAAAGATGGCAGACTTACCTGCGGACCGCGTCGATCCCTCACCTCCGTTCACCTACAGCGGAATGGATTGTTTTGGACCATTTCACACAAAACAAGGTCGCAAAGAGTTTAAGCGGTATGGTCTCATATTCACCTGTCTATCCTCAAGAGCAGTCCATATAGAAATGGTGGAGGACCTTACAACTGACGCTTTCTTAAATGCTCTTCGGTGTTTTATAGCAATCCGTGGAGCTGTCAGACAAATTAGATCAGATCAAGGGACAAACTTTGTTGGGGCAAAGAACGAGCTGGCAAAGGCCTTTAAGGAAGTGGACAAAGACAGATTTACTACGTACCTGGCTGAAAAGCAATGTGACTTTCTCATGAACACACCAGACGCCAGTCACATGGGAGGTGTGTGGGAGCGGCAGATTAGGACAGTTAGGAGTGTGTTAAGCTCGGTCCTCTCACAGAGCGCAGGTAGATTAGATGATGCTTCATTGAGAACCTTTTTGTATGAAGCCATGTCAATCGTGAATAGCCGCCCACTCACCCTCAACAGTATCAACGACCCCAAAAGCCTAGAGCCACTTACCCCAAACTATTTGATCACCATGAAGTCCTCTGTTCCGTTGCCTCCACCGGGAAAGTTTGTAGTGGAAGATCTGTATGCCGCAAAGAGGTGGCGCAGAGTACAATATCTAACGGAGCAATTTTGGAGCAGATGGAGGAAAGAGTATCTTGCAAATATCACCCTCAGACAGCGTTGGCACTCTCCAAGACGAAATGTGAAGATAGGAGATGTTGTCATCGTCAAAGATAATGAGACTCACCGTAACGAATGGAAACTAGGTAGAGTCCTTGATGTTTGCAGAGATGATGATGGACTGGTACGGAAAGCCACAATCCAAATGGGAGATAGAAACCTAGGGAAAGAAGGCAAAAGGCTCACAAATCCTTCCACTCTTGAGCGTCCCATACACAAGTTGGTTGTGCTTGTAGAAAACAACTAAAACACTTACCTGTCCTAAATACTTACCTTAGCAGGTCTAAATACTTACCTGTCCTACATACTTACGTAATCAGAAGCCAAAAGAGTTGGTTAGTTGTACATAATGGGTTTCACTTGTATGTAAAGAGAACGTACCTGTAAAAGAGAGTAATCTTACCCGTAAAAGAGAGTAAAATACAATGTACACCAAGTTGAAATTACCAGATTTGTTCCATATTTACATCACAAATCTCAGTAATTTGGTGGGAGTGTAGCCGTCTCAAAAGTAGAGACTTGGTTTGTGCTACATTTCATTATAATTTAATGAAGAATTACAATGTGGTTAATAAATACAGATATAAATAAATACAGGTTAAAAATGTGATGGTTAAAACCAGTTTAAAAATGTACTTTTCTTTTAAAAACGAGTTGGGTCACATGATCATTATAGTAGTTTACATGATTGCATTATGGGAAAGATAAGTTATGCACCAGCAGAGAAGCTACCGTTGTGCAGAGAGAGAGAGAGCGTCCATGAAAGTTCTACACATTCTACACATGGTCTAAGGGCGCACACGGTAAAAAGACATTTTTGTATTGTTGGTGTATCTTATGCTTTTGTGTTTATTTGGTTTGTGTAATAGGATTACATTTTCCATGTCATTTACGTCACGTTAGTTAGGCCCTGTGCAACAATGGACTCTAGCAATGGCACAGCCATCTTTGTAACGTGCCTCGTTGTGTTTCACTTTTAGTTTTCACGTTGTCTGACGATCTGAAGAGAGAGAGTGAGATAAATAAATCGGAAGACACCAGTATGATTCGTGGCCTTATTATTAGCATTGGACCAGTGTAGTTACAGTATTTCTATTGAAATGTTATACGTATCAAAGCAAATTCTAGAGAAAACAGAATAATATCGGCAGTCTTTGAGTACAGTATAAAGGAAATAACAGTAGACTAGCCAAAAATAGTCATGAAACAACAACGCTGAACACGAAGTTGAACAATAAGTCTTATTATATTATAGTGTTGTTTTCTGTTCACACGACAAATACATTTAGATCTCTCAACTTTGTGGAGTTCTGTTTATAGGCTATAAATAGTATAGGCAGTCATAAGTACAACAAAACATATATTATTTTTTCTACCAAGTGAAATTGTACCCCTCTCTTTTATTAGACCCACGCCACACACATAAGTTTGGAGTGCCTGTTTTTGGAGCATCAAAGATTATTTTATTCGCGCTATCAATTTAAATAGTTTTCTCATAGCTATGCAATTTATGGAATAGCATAGGGGTGCATCCCAATAGTCAAAAAATGTAACCTTTCCCCGATCTTTCGTTCCGCCCTCCCTCCACTGTCCCAATAGTGTAGAAGACCAGTGAAGCGGCTTCAAACTCGGCTTTTCTTCCCGTCCGGCGAAGCATACATACACCCTCATGCCCACAGAGGCAACAGTGATGATGCGTAGCTATGCGATATTTAGCCTAAATTGTGTGCGCTTCAGTAGGCTATTAGCACATAAAGGACATAGCATGCTACAACGGATAACAAAATGCCAGTCCATTTTTGTGGTTCATATCCAACATAAAAATTTGGCAATTTAAGTCGAGGAAACAGCTTTATTTATTTGCTTGCACATTAACATTGCTCATTAACCCTATTTACTTTGGCCCTTCAGAGGCAATTTCCTCCTGGTTTCTACTAGTTTTATTTAAATGTCAATATCTAAAAAAATATTCCCTGCACATCCATGGTTTTAAGTTCGAACTGAAGAAGAAGCTGTATCATTCAGAAATTTGCTACAGAATACATTTATTTCAGAATAGTCACATACAGTATATATATATAATAACCATAACATACGCCGCCTAATGTATTTAAATACGTTTAAAAAAGAACGTACGAAAGCGCGTGTGTATTCACACAAGTACAGCAACGTATTTCAGCCCTAAGTGTGAGGGGTGGTCACTGCGGAAATGTCGACTGTACGGGACTTTGGCGAAATATAACAAGATAAACTCTTCAGTGTTCATCACAAAACAGTTGTAGCTGAATATACTGGTAAGTACTTGGTTTCTTAAACATATTTATACGAGAGATTTTGGAGAAAAAAATTAGGTGTCTTCTAAACCGAAAGTGTATATAGTACAGTAAGCAAGGGAAAACGGTGATTGCTCATTTGTACAACGTTTTAAAAATATATTATTGTTTCTATACGTGAACATGATTTTCTTAGCGTGTATAAACGGTGCATTTTATACATTTTACAGTCTGTGGCTGTAGCCAGAGGAGGGTCGTAAGTGCTTTGGGCTATTAATAACGCCCTCCTAATTTATTGCACTGCAGTGTAACTGGAGAAGCTGAGGTTTTCGCAAGAGGCTACCCTTTTAAAAAATACTGCGTCAAAATTTACGGGGTTTTCTTAAAGCTGTAGTTTATATTTTCAGATGAACATGAATACTGTAATTGAGACGCATGCGTCTCAACCACTAGGGGTGAAGTTAACGTTTCTTATTAACGAACATGACTGTAGGCCTACATAAATATAGCCTAAGCATGACAGCTACCATTTCAGTAGCTATGTGAATATGCATTAATGAATTTATTCAACCATTCCAAAGGACGTTTTAAAATTTGATTTTAGAAATGACAGTAGCCTATGCCTATAGGTGAATTAGTGCTCGGTATGTTCAGACATCTGGGACATCGGGCTTCCTGCGTAACTGATGTTCAAATGTGAAAACGAGCTTACAGAAGCTTAACGTTAGTTGTGCAACACACTCATATTTCCCAGAAGTCTGTACAGCCTACAAGAAAATTATCTATTGGCCTAGTTTACATTAATGTAATTGTCTTTTGCAAGGTAACGTTAGCTGCATTACCTTGGGGCTTGGGCAACTTAGAATAGCTTGCGTGAGTGAATTTCATAGTCGTGGAGGCCAAAGACAATAACGAAAACATTAATGACATTGTCATAAAAGTGGATTCGCCCCCCAATATGATCCCCTAAGTGAGCATTGTTCTTTTGAATGATGTTTTGCTTGATACTTCGGACACAAATCTGATTGTCTAGCAGAGCAGCAGTAAGCTACGTAGCCACAACATTTTCCAAGAGGGCAAACTAACGTTACCTCCAAGCACCCTTGCAAATGTCTCCCACAGATGCATTTTTATATTTTATTTATGATTTAGTTTACCATTCATAGCAACTCCAGTTGGACTCTTTAGTTGCTACCTGCTGTTCCCCTGCCTGCTCTGCCTCTACCCCCTTGCCTGCTCTTACCTGCTTGCCTGCCTGCCTGCCTGCCTGCTACCTGGTCTGCCTACCCATCCCATACCTCACGGATCTACTAACACAGGTAGCGTTACCCACAATGTACATTTACATTACATTACAATCATTTGGCAGACGCTTTTATCCAAAGTGACGTACAATAAGTGCATATTGAAGGTCATTGACGCGACTACAAAGCAAATCCGACAAAGCATAGCTTTCTCACAGCGTAGGAGCTATCGCTAGTAATAAACATGAGAAGTACACAGTCAGCTATACATTCTGAACTATAGAATAACCAAAAAACGCAAGTTAAATAGAAAACAGGAAGCGAATACTGTAGAATGGCCCTATGTAGGTATAATTTAGTCGAGGTGGAGTCTGAAAAAGTGCGTTTTCAGACCACGCCGAAAAACAGACAATGTTTCAGCTGAGCGCAGCAGAGTGGGGAGTTCAGCAGGGGGGTGACGTGCGAAAACTTCGGGAGGTTGAACACAAGCCGAGCAGCCGCATTCTGGACCAGTTGTAGGGGCAGAATGGCGCAGGCTGGTAGGCTTGCGAGAAGGGAGTTGCAGTAGTCCAGACGTGAGGTGACCATGGTCTGGACAAGAAGCTGGGTGTACATTCACTCCTTGAGCAAGTGAAAGACAGCGACAGCACAGTCAAAAACAACTTTTATGTAGATGATTTGTTGAAGGCAGTAGACTCAGAGGACCATGCCATTGCACTCTGCAAGGAGCTGAAGTCACTTTGTGCAGCTGGAGGTTTCAACTTGACTAAGTGGATCAGCAACAGCCGAGTCATTCTTGCCTCCATTCCAGATGCTGAAAAGGCAGAGGAGGTGAAGAGTCTTAACCTGGACGCAGAAAACTTACCCATGGAGAGAGCTCTGTGTATCCAGTGGTGTGTTGAAGAAGATGCATTCAAGTTTCATGTATCCATCAAGGAGCATCCCCACAACAGACGAGGGATTCTATCCATAGTTAGCTCCATATATGACCCACTTGGATTTATTGCACCTTTAACCTTTCAGGCAAAGCATATGCTACAGGAGCTATGCAAACTTAATCTTGGATGGGATCAAAAAATTCCTGAAGCACATGCCAAGGCATGGAAGCAGTGGAGACAGGATCTGCAAAGAGTGACAAATGCATAATTTCTGTGATTCAAGTGATGTTGGATATGGAACAGTGACCTACTTGAGGTTAACAACTAGCAATGAAGTGCATGTGACTTTCATATTGGGAAAAGCGAGAGTTGCACCACTAAAACAGATGACAACCCCACGGATGGAACTCAGTGCAGCAGTAGTGGCTGTGCGCATTGACAAGGATGCTCTCCGTGGAGTTGTATATGGAATTGGAAAAATCAGTGTTCTGGACAGACAGTACCGACTGTTCTTCGGTACATCAGGAATGAAAGCAGAAGATTTCAAACCTTCGTTGCCAACCGAGTGAACATCATCAGAGGTGCATAAAAGGTTTCTCAATGGAAATATATTGGCACCAAGCTGAACCCTGCTGACTATGCCTCCCGTGGACTGTCTGCTCACACCTTTTTTGAAGAACAGGAGTTGGATCAGTGGCCCAGACTTCTTGAAACAGCCACCAGAGTGTTGGCCTCACCCTCCATCTGAGCTTACCATCTCTCCGGATGATCCTGAACTTAAAAAAAGGAGTCGTCACTGTCAATGTCATCATGAAGAGTGACTGTGATGCGACCACATCCCTCATGCACTACTTCTCATCTTGGAGCAGAATGAAAAAGGCTGTTGTATGGTTTTTAAAGTTCAGATCACATCTTTCACAACTTTTCAAGATGCACAAGGAAGGGAAGATGGTGAAATGTCAGCAGAAAGTTCCTCAGACCCTCTCGGTTAAGGATATGGAAGATGCTGAGACTGCCATCCTTCAATTCTGTCAGAGGAAAGGATTCCCACGGGAAATTACATGTCTGCAGAAAGGTCATTCAAATGCATCCAGTGACAGCTCCATCTTCAGGCTGGATCCACGTCTTGACCATGGCATTGTCTGGAATATTCATTTAAATCTATACACGGGGTGTCACTTATGTACTGCAATACGCCACTACCATCCTTATACAACTGGTGGCATGGTTTTTGTATAATAAATCAGTCTCATAAAATATATATATTATTCTCAAAAGAGAATATACTCACTAAAAATGGGTAACTTGAATTAATAATTAAAATGACCAATAAAATTACACATTAATAATTGTCTTAGCAAAATCACAATATTATGTACTCAGTTGATACCAAATTAATATAAATGATCCAGCTCTAGCTGGTGAAGGCATTTTGGGGAATCCCTGCGATTAGCATTGGCTAATTCAGTTCACCACAAGAGCAACATTAATACAGGCAATCTTGGATAAATGTAATAGTTTATTGAACACAAAGTACCAAACAGAGCAAGGCACGACTCACTACTATAATGTACAACAAACTGTGTGTGTGTGTGTGTGTGTGTGTGTGTGTGTGTGTGTGTGTGTGTGTGTGTGTGTGTGTGTGTGTGTGTGTGTGTGTGTGGCGCGTTGGGCGCATGTGGGGTTTCCATGTTCTCCTGCGTGTGGGGGGTTGCCTCGGACACGTGTTCAGAGAGAACAAAGAAACTAAAATGGAGGGAGGTTTGAAACTAGCTTTCGCTGGAGCTAGCAAATGGTGGCGCATGAACCATACCATACACATGGGGGATAGCCGTAAGGTTATCAATGCGTGTGCGTTGAGATCAGCGTGCAGCGTTAAGATAGCGACTGGTTAGTGTTTAACGACAGATCACATGCAAGATACGTTCTGTGCGTGATGCATTAAACCTAACGCAGCGCGGTGGATGGCTTACAACCATCCAAAGTAAAATGGTGACAAACTTTCACATCACACACATTAACCATTCAATAGTAGTTACATACATCCAGTCACAAACATGTTGCGGGAGCTAACTAATAAGCTATGCCCATGTTACAGCCTTACTTGAATTAAAGTCCGTTAAATAGGTTCCTCCGTTGGATCACACACTCACAATGAAAAGGGAAAATCCAGTCGCCCTGATCCTGTGGTTGCCGTTCGTAGGGGTAGCGATAGATAGGGGAACCGGCTGCCTCATCTTGGGTCCCTGGAACTGGTTTATTTCGTCGTCAGGGTTGCAGTTCGTGGGGGTGGATAATGGAGCCGGTCGCATTATTTCTCCCGAACTATGCAGCGTCATCCTACTGCAGACCGCTTGCCTCTTTGGGGACTTACTGGCGGTGCTCTGCTACAGGATCAGGGGCTGCATGTGGTCCGCTTGGTGGTTCTTCTTGACCACCGGGTGGACGCGTTGCCTCCTTGCGTCTTGTCTCCGGTCCTCCGTGGCCGATAGCCGGGGGTAGATGAGCCCGCCTCGCTCAGTTGGATCGGTGTCATGGACGACCGTGCTTCCTTGTGGAGCGAAGGATCTTCCCCGGGCGTGCAGGCCACATGGGGCCTTGAGATGAGACAGTGAAGGCCCTGTCGAGTTGAGTGGACAACTGAGAAGAACTAAAACTGGCATGTGTTGCCCCTTTTATAAACTTTATGGCCAGTCGCGCATTTCTGCCGCGCAGTATCACATTACAGTGCGGACGGAAATCACAACTGGTACAATGTCCTACGTCACTTCCAACGTGGAGGAGGAGTCTCCTGTGGACTGTATGGAATTGTAGTTCCTGTTGTCCCTACAGCATTCGGAGAACAGGTGGCCATTTAGGCAAGATGGCAATGCCCTTTGAACAGAAACACCCTGCCATTCTGCCTAAGAACCATCATGTCTCTGTGCTTCTGCTGCGCCATATCCATCATGAGATCGGACACAGTGGAAGGAACTTGGAGAGAACTCAGAGAGAAATACTGGATCCCATGTGCTAATTCCCTAGCTAGTAAGGTCATCCATTACTGTGGCGCTTGTAAACGGTTGAATGCCAGTGTGGGTGAGCAGAAAATGGCTGATCTCCCAGTTGATCGATTGACACCTGACCTTCCTCCCTTCACTCATGTGGGAGTTGATTATTTCAGGCCCATAGAGACAAAACAAGGGCGAAGCATGGTAAAGAGGTATGGAGTGATTTTTACAGTTCATCCGATATGGATGGAAATACCCTCAAATTAAAGCTGCACTTCAACCTCATTGTCATTGTATTCATTCAAACTCAAAGTGCTAGAGTACAGAACCAAAATAACAAAAAAATGTGTCACTGTACAATTAATTATGGTGCTCACTATTTATATTGAGAGGTAGTACATAGCAGAAATATAGATTTTCCCAAACCTATCCAGACATACACTGCCCGGCCAAAACAAAAGTCGCAGTTGCACCAGTCATGCATAGTGCCCACTGTACAAGCCTCTGGAGGCAGTGTTATGATCTGGGGTTGCTTCAATTTGGGAGGTCTAGGCTCAGCAACATTATGCAGCAATAAAATTAAGTCAGCTGAGTACCTGAATGTACTGAATGACTAGGTTATCCCATCAATGGGCATATTCCAGGATGACAATGCCAAGATTCATCGGGCTCAAATTGTGAAAGAGTGGTTCAGGGAGCATGAGGAATCATTTTCACACATGAATTGGCCACCAGAGTCCTGACCTTAACCCCATTGAAAGTCTTTGGGATGTGCTGGAGAAGACTTCATGGAGTAGTTCGACTCTCCCGTCGTCAATACAAGATCTCGGCCAAAAATGAATGCAAGTCTGGACGGAAATAAATGTTGTGACATTGCATAAGGTTGTCGAAACAATGCCACGACGAATGCGCGCCATAATCAAAGCTAAAGGCGGTCCAACAAAATATTACAGTGTGCGACTTTTTGTTTGGCCGGGCAGTGTATGTTTGGCTCATTAATGTAGCCTACTGTATGTGTGTGGGTAAGAGGAAGCAAAATAAGTGAAATAGCTGTAATTATTTGAACATGTCAAATAATAACAAACATTATTTGTCGACACAATTTTTTTGAACAAAAGAATGTGTAGGCTCTGTAGGACCACAGAGGTTTCTATTCAAATACAATTCTTCCAATTAAATTCATTATTAATAATAATAATAATAATATTAATAATAATTTATGCATTGTATTCATGCTGTGCTTTTCATCAACCTATTCTGTAACATCAGAATGGTAGATTATTTCCACTATAAATCATTGCCATTTGACAATTTGATGTGGCACATAAAGTTTGAATGACCACATTCTGTTGAGATGGTAAGATGAAAACACACAGGGCCTAGTTTAATTAGTGTGAGCCATGATAGGCAATATTGTTGGCCTCATTTTGATAACAATACTTTTAACGGCAGGCCTAGTTTTTGTGTTTTGTAGGCTATGCGTGAGTAACTTTTTTTGTACGTTGAAAACGTTTTTTGTTCAGATACAGATGACTCTGATACTGCCTTTACATTTTTTATTGTATTGCTTCTCATATGTAGTATGTCTATATTTTTAGGCTTCATATTCCCTACCAGCTCTGGTATGTTTGTGTTTTTTGTAAATTCACAAACAAGTATTTCTCAGGTGCTGTCAAAATTATCATTATGGGGTGGGTGGAAAAACATAGCAAACAAATGCTCTTTTCAATAATCTGAAACTAGTGGACCCCTGTTCAGTGAGTGAGTTGAAATCATATGCTCCATTTCAATAGTATGCTCTACACTCAGTATGAACTTAAGCCATATGCTAACTGCTATGCTAAGTGTTAACTCAAATCAAATTCTCACTGTGAGTTGAAACCACAAACTCAGTTGTGTTGAAGGTAGACATTTTCTCTTGCTGTTTCCTGTGCTTCCCAGTCACTGTAAAAAACATTGTAGCTCTTTTGTCCTTCACACTCTACCACTCCCTCATAGCTCCTCTCTGCCCATCCACAGCCTCACTGCACTCCTCCTGCTCATCCCTCGTTCCACACAGATCCTCCTCTGTCTGGGTCAGTTCCTCCAGTGGCCAACTCGCTGCTGCTTCTGTCTAAAATCCTCAGAGACCACCCCCAGTGGGACAATTCGGTGTCATTCTTCTTTGGCTCCCCAAAAGCAGTCGACTCATTATTATAACATAACATCCAGGGGCATTATCAGATTGAATCAAGATGTGTTTATAAAGCACATTTTTCAAACATTTGCCACATTACATTACATTACAGGCATTTAGCAGACGCTCTTATCCAGAGCGACTTACACAACTTTTTATCTTTTTATTTTTTTACATATTATCCATCTATACAGCTGGATATATACTGAAGCGATTCAGGTTAAGTACCTTGCTCAAGGGTACAACGGCAGTGTACTACCTGGGAATCGAACCTGCAACTTTTTGTTTACAAGGCCAGTTCCTAAACCATTATACTACACTGCTGCCCTATGGCTCACAACATCCCCTGGCCTGAAGCCCCCACAAAAGCAAGTTTATCCAATGGCAAAGAAAAGCTCCCCAGGTGGCATACTATATACTGTTAACCATAGCAATATAGTATGAAGCTCAACAGTATAGTATGAAGACAGTGAGGTCAGTGGACTTGATCAACCAATGGTCACAGAAGGAGAAATGGCCCATTTGCTGCCTTTTGTTGTGCTGATGTACTGAGAAAAGTCATTAACCCCTTTGGTCAATTGGTCAATTTTCGCCTATTTAAGGCTTTATAACTCCAGGTGTGAGCATCAGAGAAACTTGGCAAATGGCTTAAATGAAACAAGACAGTTTTACTATTCACAATACGAACTTTGTTTATTTTCATAATTTAACTCAAAATAAAGTGGCACAAATGCAAAGAAATTTTGGAAAAATGCAAAAGTTTCTTTAGTTTGCGATGAAATACAGAGAGCTACATATGTGAAACAGGTAAATCTATACATTTCCTGGATCATAAAGTATTTGACCACAAGTTTGCAAAATCTGACGATGATATGCAGAACTACTAAAGATCTATGATGCAAAATATAGGCAGTGTACCCTGTTGTCCATTAGTGTCTCCAAATCTATCCAAATGGCTAAATTGTGCACTGCTCTAAATCATAAAATAAAGATTGGGATGGCAGGTATGCCGTCCGTCAAGTTACGGCTTGGCGGGGCATGCCCCATACCTATACAGCACCGAGAGTTTGGCACTTTTCAGGGTTTCCTACAGAAGTAACCACAATTACCATAGACTCTCAGAATGAACCAGAATGAACTGTAATGAATGGGACAGGCTTACAGGGCATGGGGGTATTACGCGGAGACGTTTCAGATAGTGTAATAGTGGTATAAAGTGTTGTATATTTCTCGAACCGATTGTACCAGACAATAAATGACCACTGAATTTTGAAAGGAACATCTCGATGTGTAAAACCAATGGTAGGATTGTATATTTATTTCATATTTAGTAGCATATATTGCTAGTAGAATACATGGTAGAATGAGATGGTACTTTCACAGTTTATTTTGCATTTGAGTGAGCAGGGCTTTTCACGGCTTTTCTGGCATACGATCAGGTTATTGTTGGGTTTATCTCGTTGCTATGACGTTATTCTAATTTTATATGATGAATAAATATATTTATGAACTCAAACAGACGCTATTGTCCACTATGTCACGCATGGGTAGGTATAGACTAGATGGGGGGTTGCTTGATAAATGGACTTGCTACAGGGAAATAGTGACACTTAGAAACTACGTATTCGGCAGAAATCGTCACGAACCGTCTACCAATAAATTTAAAACACAGAGTTTGTGATTTCCAATAATAGTTTGGCTGCAGTAGCAACGAATGTCTCAGTTGAGCAAAAAGCTTCCGCCGGCGTCACCTTCTACGCAAAGGAGTTAAGTACGTTTCATTTATTACACTGTTATTAGTTTCACATTAACACATTAACGTATTTTTATTGCAAAAGCAAAAGAGGTTTCCAATATTAACTGTTCAATGTTTCACTTGTATTTCACTTGTACTATATCACACCCTCCCCAAACCGGACCGGACCGGTCATGACTGACTGACTGTGGAAACCGAACCTCAACGTACCCTTGCCTCGGCCAACATTTCTTTATTCATTAATTTCTTCACTTCAGCTCTGTTCACTTTATCCTTTTCACACGTAACACAATGTCACCATAAAATGAACTACTAGGAAAATTAAGAATTTATGATAATACATTAAGAATCGACAATAGCCTACTATAAGCTGCAATTACTTAAGACGTAGGATTTATAAACCTCCAATTCCCCAAACATATCGGATTCATGGTTAGACACTTTAAAAAAATTACTATAGCCTCCGAACATTGCTTTAGTCTATGCTACTATGCAGACAATGTAGCTTACTGCAAACACTTTTAATTATAATAATAAGAAGAATAATCTCTGGTAAGCTACTTTCTTAGTAGTATCTATTGTTTTCTTTCTGGCTAAGATGGTTAGCGTCAAGCCTTAGTATTGTGAGAGATGTGGGTTCGTACCTCGCCTGGTTGATATTAAAGTGTAATTTCATTTTGGACTCAAACAGTGTGCACATGTTCTGGTTTTCTCATGCAATAATGTTTCTTTATTGCAAAGGCAAAGACACGTTTACAATATTAACTGTTCACTTGTAGCCTGTTAAACAATTCAGTCACTGGACACCACGACAGTAATGCAGTAGGCTTGCTAACGTTATGGGAACAGGCATGCCATGGCCATTTGTCAAGCAAAGAAAAAAGTTTCAACGCAGAATATCATCTGGTTAACATTGTGTTCTTGCATTAATGTAAAAAATAAATTCTATAAATAACTGTGCCATTGGCTACATGTTTTAATCTCACACAAATGCCAACAAAAATTTTTTTCTGTGTGGAGCCTGCTGTCCTCTTCCGCTGCGGTCATGTCTGACTCTGTGAAAACCGAACCTTCAATGCTCGCCTCGGCCAACATTTCTTTATTATGTCTTCATTCATTTCTTCACTTCAGCTCTGTTCAGTTTATCCTTTTCACACATAACACAATGTCACCATAAAATTAACTACTAGGAAAATTAAGAATTTACGATAATACATTAAGAATTGATGATAGCCTACTATAAGCTGCAATCCCTTAAGACATCGCATTTATAAACCTCCAATTCCCTAAACATATATGATTCATGGTTAGTCAGAAATACTATAGCCTCCGAACATTGCTCTAGTCTACGGTACTCTGCAGACAATGTATCTTACTGCAAACACTTTTAATTATAATTATAATCAGAAGAATAATCTCTGGTAGGCTACTTTCTTTGTAGTATCTATTGTTTTCTTGCTGGCTAAGATTCCTGGGAAATATGCGTTGTCCAATTAAGCTTGTTAGCCAACGTTAGTTTTGCCAGAGAAACGTCAGTCAGCTGCTAGTCAGGAAGCAGGTACAAGCTAGGATACTACGAAGCGAATCAAGATGCCTTACATCCATTGCACTACAGAAAACTAAACTAAACCTAGCTACATGGTCCGGTACAAAAAGATTTCCCGCAGACAACGTTAGACTACACTACCGGAAAAAAAAAAAACCGCGAAGGTATTATGCTGTGCTTATGAAGTTCGGCAGCTCGTAGCCCAGACATGGAAGCTTGGAGTTACGCATCCGACAAGCCAGTGTTGAATAGCCTAACGTTATTTCTATAGAATACTAATACGCCTATTTTACAACTGTATTTCCATATTTTAGGCTGTATGTATTTATTTCAGCTACATAGTGATTGCGTCTAGTCTATTGTGCATGCATGTCTCCATATAGACTTGGTTAATTAATTTACATGCTTCGTCATGATCCATAGTTCAGGTGGTGCTGTTAATTGTATTTCATTAGACATTAAATACAGCTCATCTACAAACTCTTTTAATGTAATTGTGGGCTATCGCTAATAGAAGAAATGTTATCATTCTCATCAGTAGAGGGCGTTATGGTTACGCGAATGTCTGGATGCATTTATTTGGAATGCATGTACTATTCTGTATGTATGTCTCTCTCGATGTCATTATATTCATGTATTGTTCATCATTAGTTAGCTACCAAAAATAAGTGATATCTGAACAAAAACGTCTCCGACGTAAAAAAAATCCAAGTTACTCACGCATAGCCTACAGAGCGCTGTCTATAAGTCCTTAATTCCAACTTGCAAAAACTAGGCCTGCCTTGAAAAGTATTGATATCAAAATGTGGCCAAGTTATCAATATTGCCTATTGTAGCTCACACTAAATAAACTAGCTCTATTCCAAAGCAATGCTATCCAAACTTTACAAAATGATTTAATGCAACTTGTGTTTCTTCATCTTAGCATATGAAGAGATTGTGCCTCATGGAACAACATATGATTTCAATTGATGTTTTTAACAGTTCATGAATAATTACACTCCAGAAAGGATGGTTATACTTTGTTGGCAAGTTTACTTTAGAAAATGTACAGGTTTTAAAATGTTAACTGCTGCTACAGATTTCTTTACAATTCACAAGCAGACATTTATATCAAGAAACATCATGTACAATAGAAAAAGGGGGGATGAATAAATAAATGCAGATAAAAATAAGTAATATTTTAAAAATAGCGTACATATAGCATTTTTACAAATATCTCCAGACATGTTTGTGGGTCAGATGATGGAAAATAAGTAATAGTACTAATTTTAACATAACATAACATAATAATAATTATGATATTTGCAAACAGAATTTTGTGAACACAAGGATATCTATGCCTTGTAGGACCACACAGGTTTTTGATAGAAATCCAAATATTCCAAATAAATAAGTCAATAAATACATAATAATAATAATAATAATAATAATAATACATTTTATTAATTCTGTGCTTTTCATAGACCCAAAGCAGTGGATGCAGACAATTATTCAAACATGCCCTATAGTGTAAAATTTTTTCTGTTTTATACCATGGCTTGGCTAAATACTCAATTCTGATTGGTCAATGACTGGTCGTTATTCTGTATAACCGGTCAGTCATCCGGGTCACAAGTTTAATCACAGTTCTAAATTAATGCGCTGCCTGCCTTGCCAGCTAGTACTAGGAATGGGAATGGCAAACATGACCGGTCAATTCAGAGTCCAAGACGTTCTAGAAAATAAGTGGAATAAATAAAGTGAATTAATAAAGTAAACGAATGTAGCCTACCTACTTTATTTTCCTCAGTGACTAACGTTACTGTAGCCTACGGCAGACGGCTACTTCGCCTCGTAGGTATGCTGCAAATAGTAGGCTAACTTTGGCTACGATAAACTTTTGTCATTGTTTTTAAGATAATGCAAATGCAATACGTGGCGAGGTAACTATATAGCTAGCCATAGTTACATTATCACGGAGTTAGCAAAGCGCATGGTGTTTATGTGCAATGCGTAGCCTAATCTTTTTTTTTACGGCGAGCCATAAATCCGTCTCTAACTTGGTAGAAGTTAACGTTGCCGTAGCAACAGCATACATCTGATTTATAAAAATCGGTAAACAATATTAATCTACAGATTTTAAAAAAGTTTGTATTGGGCAGATATCTTAGTTACAACTACTTCAATCTGGCAAAACATTTTTGTGGTTATAAGTGCAGTATTTATTCAGTTGGAAATACACATTTATCATAGTAGGAATTTGCATGTAAATTGACGTCGGCAACACGCTGACTGCTTGTGAATGCAAGCTAGGCTACTTCACAAAGCATGTTAATCTGTAGCCTATAGGCTATATGTAGAAAACTTTTTATCCAGCGAAAATTCTTCGATAAGTTACATCTAATAAACTCCGTAGTATTTTTTAGATGGTCCCATAGGACATCATGATGCGAATCTGCTACACACTGCGTGACCAAACCATTTTTAAAAAGCAAGACAGAGAGAGGGAGGTAATGTTGAATCTGATTGAGTTATGGTTTCATACAATTTTCTTAAATAATGTAATGACAAAAATAACCAAAATTGGTGCCAATTGTACGTTATAACCGAGAAGGAACAATTTTCCCCCCCGATAGAATCAATTATTTTCAGAACTAACGACGAGAGGGTTTGCATAGCAACGCACTTAAATAGAACTAGTAACGATAAATAGAATTAGCAACAAGATGTTTTCTGTTCAATTAGAACTACCAACCAGCTGTTTTGCATGACAACGCAAAAACAACAAGCCCAAAGAGCTGCGGAAGTATATTTAAATTTCAGCTGATTAAATCGATAAAAATCTATAAATATGAAAGTAACTATATATAATCATTGTTGGTAACCATGGTATAAGCGCAATAATCAACTCCGAGGTGTGCATTACACGGTTTTAACCGCACTCTGCTGAGGCAACCACCCTCCGCTGAGCGTCGGGTGGTTCTTCGCCTCAACGTCGTGCGGTTAAAACCGTGTAATGCACACCTCGTCGTTGATTATTGCTTACTTATACCATGGCTTGGCTAAATACTCGATTCTGATTGGCTGGAGGGTGGGCATTTATTTCGTTAAACCACCCGGCAATGAAGTAGCGCCGGCAACATTTTAATCACCGTTCTAAATTAATACGCCGTCTACGTTATCTGCTGCCAGTGCCATTAGAGTCGACACTTTTATGAATGGTATCCATAGCAACACCAACAGCTGATTAATAAAGCCGGCAAATAACGCTAAATCCGCTGATTTGAAAAGTTTGTCTTCGCCAAATATCTTAGTTACAACAACTTTAATCTAGCAAAGAAGTTCTGTGGTTAGAGGTGCAGTATTTATTCAGTTTGGAAATATGAACGTAACATAGTAGGGCTTTACCTAATGTAATGTAACGCTGACGTGAGCAACGCTGGTTGCGAATGCGAACAAGATACTTCACAAAGTACGTTAATCTGTATATTAAAAAAACATTTTATCCAGCGAAATGTCTTAGATATGACAAGTTACATCTAACAGTAACAAACTCTGTATCTACAGTAGGCTATTTTTTTCAGATGTTCCCATCTCATGATGCAGATCGTGAAATGCAATTTCCTTAGCCTGGGCTGTTTAAAATAGGCTGCGTGACCAAAACATTTTTAAAAAGCAAGACGGAGAGAGGGAGGTAAATTGAGTTGCGGTTTCATGCAATTTTCTTAAATAATGTAACTAATGACAAAAATAACCAAAATTGGTGCTAATTTTATGGTATAAAGTTGAGAAGGAACTATTTGCTTCCTTATAGAATCAATTATAGAAATAGAATTAGCAACGAGATGTTTTCTGTTCAAACAGAACTATCAGCGAGCAGTTTTGCATGACAACGGCAAACTACATGCCAAAATGGCATCGGAAGGATATTTCAATTTCAGCTGATTAAGTCGATAAAAATCAATAAATATAAATGTAACTATATATAGTAATTGTTGGCAACCATGGTATGAGCGCAATAATGACCTCGGAGCCGGGCATTACACAGTTTAAATGCCCTTCGCGGAGGGAAATTTACTACCCGGCTCATTATTGCTTACTAATTTCTAAGTGCAACACATCTGAGTATTTCCACTATAAATTATTCTCATTTTGCAGTTTGATGTGGAACATACAGTTTCATTAACCACATTCTCTTGAGATGGTAAGATGAAGAAACACAGGGCCATTTTGTTCATATTTAACAACAAAAACTCAAAAAACTGACAGAATTTTATGCCCTATTCGTACTGGACCTCAAGTGATTTAAGATTGAATTGAAGGTTGGATACAGGGTTGGATACAATTCACTTTCAGTTCAGTAAATTCGGGAGTAGCCCTACATTTAAAAACTATTGGCATAAGAACCGTACCAAAAATGTCAAAATTTGCATTAATTAAGCTACTTCCACTGGAGCCTACGCAATTCTCGATCCGGAAAGATACAGACAAAGACGAGGAAAAAACAACAGATCCTTGCTCTCCTCTCGATCCTTGTGGGAGAAAAAATTACCCCTAATTACTGAGATGCCGATTCACACGGGACTAGTCTCATCAGGCTTTATGAAAAATATCAGTAAAGCTATGATTGCATTAATTCTATAGAGCTGATAAAGCAGTATTCAAACATTGTTTTAGCTAGCTGCATGACAATGTCTATGAAATATCTTTGAATGCAAAGGTATATTTCCTACCTTGAATCATGCTTTGGAAAGTTAAAGACAGACACCAAAGTGCCTTGCCTATTATTGCAGCCGACCGCCGAGCACAATTTTGGCATTTTAAAATTCTGTACCGGAAATAGCCTACCACATTCAGCAATTAGAAAGGGTCTTTGCAGCAATATAGCTACTATTTCCCCGCTCTATTTAACTACAAAATATGTCTGTGATGGAATTTACAGTAGCGTAGCTAGCTAGCTGCTGCAGTCAGTTAATTGTTGTAGGCTACACATAGGAGTGCCATTGGCATTGTCAGCAGTGGCTATTTGACAAAATGACAAGAAAACACATATAGGCAATGTAAGGTTATAGACATTATTTATTTGGCTAAAGATGTTTATAGATTTAATACGATATCAAGGAGCTAGATAGCTGGCTCAGTGCTAGGAGCAGCTTCGTATCTGACGTTAACGCTAGCCTGCACGAGATTTCCCACACGAATAGGCGCAGGCATCAAAGTTAATTCTCTAAAAAACGACTTATCTCACAAATGTCCAATTAGGCTGTAATTCCACAATACATCTCATTTATATCTAGAAATGAATGGCACACATATCAAACATTGTAACAAAACAATATAAGCAAGAGAAGCCCACATTTTCAAAATTCCCCGTTGACTCCAATGCATTCAGACCAGCTTCTTGTCTGCTTATTTTCTTCTCGCGGTTTGCTTCACAGCCCCACTCAGGCCCCGCCCACAACATGTTTTAGCTCAGAGTGACCACTCTCAGTCTCAATACCCTCTCTGGTGGTACCTTCAGGTGTTTGGAAATTGCTCCCAAGGATGAACCAGACTTGTGGAGGTTCACAATTTTCTTTCTGAGCTCTTGGCTGATTTCTTTTGATTTTCCCATGACGTCAAGCAACGAGGCACTTGAAGGAGTGGTTAAAAATGTATTTTAACGACTTCAATCTAAGTGTATGTAAACTTCCAACTACAACTGTACATATGTAGCAGCGACAAGAACTGCAAATTACAAGTAGTACTTTTTTTCATATCGCGGAAGAAAAACTCATATTAGCGAATGCGCTTTACAAACACCGTTGAAAAGGATATACTGTTCATAAAAGTAAATTAAACCGGAATCACGTGAAATACTTCAGAGCTGCAGGTACAGTATATGGGTGTTGTGTGCAGATGTTCAATGTTGTGTTATAACGAGCTAAACTGGTGTGCTTTTCTCAAACCGACTGTCCAAGACAATAAATGACCACAGAACTTTGAAAAGGACATCTCTATGCTTAAAACCAATGGTAGGATTGTATATTTATTTCATATTTAGTAGCAGATATTTATAGTAGAATATGACACACAACGTCAAGTTTATTTTGCATTTGAGTGAGCAGGGCTTTTCACAGCTTTTTTGGAATACGATCAGGCTATTGTTGGGTTTATCTGGTTGCTATGATGGAATAAAAATTTTATATGATGAATAAATATGTTTATGAACTCACACAAAGACACTATTGTCCACTATGTCACACATGGGTACGTATAGACTTGGTGGGGGGTTGCTTGTTAAATGGACTTGCTATGGGACAATAGTGACACTTAGAAACACCGTATTCTGCAGAGTTGTCAGGAATCATGTACTAATAAAGCTAAAACACGGAGTTTGAGGTTTCCATTAATAGTTTGGCTGCAGGAGCAAAGACTGTTTCAGTTGAGCAAAATCTTGGCGCCGGCGTCCTGGTCACTAGGCATCTGCTCAAAGGAGTTAAATTCAAGCTTAGAAGACAGAAGTGGAAAACACAGGTGTGAGTCCACAATATCCCATAAACACTCGATTCGTTTCTGAAGTGGTGATGAGAAGTCCAGGACATAGGGATACCCTTAATGTCACGTTCCTCAGAAGACTGGGTCACTACTCATGTTCTGTAGACGGCCATTATATGTAGGCACTGTAGCGTCCGTCCATTTTTGGAACCAAAATGCGACAGTCATTTTTCATTTTTCTTTATGTCATAAAATGTGTAGCACTTGAATAGCCTATTATTGTAATTTATTCTTTATTTAAATGGTCAGTAAGTACTGATGTTTATTTTACTATTTATTTAATCTTTATTTGATCACAGTGTTAATTTCTAAAATAGCTTGATGATGTTAATCGTGTTAATAATAATAATAATAATGATGCATGGCATTTATATAGCGCCTTTCTAGATACTCAAAGCGCTTTACAATGATGAGGGGGAAACTCGCCTCTACCACCACCAATGTGTAGCACCCACCTTAATATTATAATAATTTAATAATGTCACATTTTTTATAATAAAGTTATTTGTTTAAGAAATCAGTTTTCTGAGAATTTTTGCATAGTCATATTGGTGCTAAATCTGTGCACAATCCACGTAGAAAAGGTCTATTTTCATTCAAGCTCAAAAGTTCACTATATCGGCAACCATATCGGTAATCAGTGAATTCCCCCCTCTAAAATCGGTGTCGGTATTGGTCTCTACTACTATCTAACTTCGCTAGCAAGATAAAAACTAATTTACGTTAACTTAGGTACTAACGTTACTTTCAGACATGTCCACAGTATATTGTCTGTAACGTTAATGAAGCTACAAGCGCCACACCATTTGAGCTATCAACTAACGTGAGCTAACTAACATTAAGTTAGTAACATTACAAGCCCCACATGGAACTATAACAGTGCCAAGCAATGTAACATTAGGACAATTAATTAATGATGACGTTACATTAGTTTGTCTTTAAAATAACCAGATATTTCTCTGAATATAGTTTTGGCAGAATGTAACATTAGACTAAATCTTTTTTTTAAAATTGAGAATAATGCAATACAGAAAACAGTCAATCATTATACAAAAAACAAATACCAACAAAAAGATAGACAAGAGAAACAACAGTACAAGTATTAAGCACCGGGGAAGAAATAAATAATAATAAAAAAAGAATTAAAAAAACCCTACAGTTTATATAAAAACCATAGTTTACATGTTTTAATAGCTTTGCTGTTAAAGGAAAGCCTCAAATAATTTATATACTGTTCCATATATTTACTGAATACATGAAAAGATTTACAAGTATGAATATAAAATTTAGACAGAAATATTAAAAGGTTTATTAAATATATATCATTATTGTGGTCGTCTTCAATACCAAAAATTATTTCTGCATTTGCAATGGCAATATTCTTCGAAAACGTCTTATTGACGTAATCAGAGATATCAGACCAGAACAGTTTGGAAAAAATACAGTCACAGAACAGATGAGATATTGTTTCAGTTTTAAGCTTGCAGAAACCACAAAGTGGGTCAATATCATCACGGTATTTTGCTATAGTGCTCTTTACAGGGTAACATCCATGAATAATTTCATAGGACACCTCTTTCACTTTATTTGTTAATAAGTATTTATTATATAAGGACCAGACTGTGTCCCATTGCACATAAGGAAAAGACCTTGACCAAAATGAGATACAAGCAGGAACTGTTACTACATCCTACTACATAAGAGCTGCATGGCCAAAATAAATAAATAGGGAGACAGAGGGCATCCTTGTCGGACGCCTCTTTTTAACTTAAAACGTTGAGTTGTCCCGTGATTAAGTTTAATAGAACAGTTTCCATCTTTATAAAGGGTTTGAACTGCCATAATAAAACCACTTCCAAAGCCAAAAAATTCAAGTGCTTTAAAAATAAATAAATGCTCGATGGTGTCAAAGGCTTTTAAAAAATCTAAAAAGAGAATGGAGCTGTCGTCTAAAATAAGAATCTTATCTTCCCACTACCAACTCTTCCCCTCCATGCCATGGAAACCGATCTTTGTGTCCAAATCTAATGTTGTTGATTACATATGAATTACATATTAATTGTTGAATATTAATTAATGTCTCAACGCCAACCGCAATGTCAGGTATATTGTATACTGTACATGCAACTTGAAACTTTGACACATAGTCATTTTTGCATTTTTCCGAGTAGGAGACGAGTGGAGGAAATGAGGTGAGGAGTGATGAATATTGTGACGCGCCCCTCAGGTGTCTCCCATTGCTCGAAAAATTAATCCTCCTTTCCTCCACTACCACCTCCTCTCCTCTGTGCCCTGGAAACGGATCTTTGTGTTTTAATCTAATGTTGCTGATTACATCTTAATTACATATCAATTGTTGTACATTAATTAATGTCTCGACGCAAACCGCAATGTCAGGTACATTGTATACTGTACATGCAAATACTTGTACTTGAAACGTACAGGCTATTTTTCATACTTCCTTGTAAGAGACGAGTGGAGGAAAGGTGGTGAGGAGTGAAGAATATTGGGACGCAGCAGTCTTTTCATAAACGTGCACAACAAAAGTGTTAGCTGATTGGACACTTCCTGCTTGTAGTTGAGCAGTGATTGGTTATTTATCCTGTTCAAGTGACGCAGCAGCGGCTGGGAAAAATTATACGCTGGGAAGAATTGTACACTACTTCAAAAAGCCTCTTCTTCAATTTGAACCATGGATGTGCAGTGAATAGTTTTTGAGATATTGACACTTTAATAAGACGAGTAGAAACTATATGAAAATTGCCTCTTGTGGGCTAAAGCTAATGGGGGTTAAAGCTTAGTAGAATTTTGGAAAGATTAGTTATCAAATTTGAAAAATGCACAAAATAAAATAAAAATGTAACTCAATATATCTGTTGTTGTTTGTTATGATTCTGTGAGGTGGCTGGGTCGGAGGACCAGACCTGACCGTGAGGGGATCACAAAGTACCCACAAACGTGGAGTACCACAAATATAGGGGAAGGAATAAGAACTCCGTGAACGGAGCAGAGAGAAATAAAGAACGGGAGAGAAATTCCCGGCTTAGAGCCAAACAAATAGAAACCCAGAAAAGAGGGCAAAAGACTCAGACTCAAGTAGGAAAGTGAAATTAAACAAACGGGACAAAATTCCCGGTGTATAGCCAAACAAATAACAACCCAAAAAGGAGGGAGATTGAGACTGAGCAGAATAAACAGGAAAAGACCTCTAGCTCAGCAACTAAGCATGAGCAATAAACAGAGGCAAAACAGGAAAAATAGTAACAAAGGCACTGCCTCCGTGAGACAGGAGGGGAAACTAAAGGCAAGGAATGAAAAGTGTAAATGAGAGAAAACAAACAGAAAACTGATATACAGAGTAGTAGTCGATAAGATTTCAGTCATAGCATAACATGTAGGCTAAATTAGCCTGATATGTCATATAAACTCCTCAAAAAAAGTTCGGAAACATTATTTCGGTCGATTATTCCTCCCCTTTAATAATACCAATTGGTAATGTCTTTTATATAGCTGGAAAGCCTGATTAGTCACCTTTACAACGAGGTACAACTTGTAAGGATCATGCATTCGTGGAATGAGCAACACTGCTAACCGTGTGGGTAGTGGCCCAAAAAAATGTGCCAAAATCCCCTGCAATATTCTTCTGTTGGTATTCACTCTCATTTTGAGTTGCTTGGTGGATTGGATGATTGCACTCTCCCATAGTAATAAGGAAAAAACAACACATATTGGCCATTTTTACACTTTATTCATTTTACACTGTCAGGGACCTCAGTAGCGTGTGGAAGATCCATACGCAGTCACAACAGCTTGGCACCTCCTCCTCATGCTGGTCACCAGCCTGGTCACACACTGCTGTGGGATGGCATCCCATTCCTCAACCAGGATTTGCCGCAAGTCAGCCAACATGGTTGCGTTGGTCACTCTGGCACGTACAGCACGCCCAAGCTGATCCCACAGGTGTTCAATTGGGTTGAGGTCTGGACTCACGGCAGGCCATTCCATCCTCTCCAGTCCCAAATTCTGGAGGTACTCTGTGATGATCCTGGCTCTGCGGGGGCGAGCTTTGTCATCCTGGAGGATGGAGTTAGGTCCCAGATTCTGGAGATATGGGATCGCCACTGGCTCCAGAATCTCATTCCGATATCTCACTGCATTGAGATTGCCTTCAATGATGACAAGTTCTGTTTTGCCTGTGAGAGAGATACCGCCCCACACCATGACACTGCCCCCATTGAAAGGTGTCACGCGATCTGTGCAGCAATCTGCATAGCGTTCTCCACGCCGTCTCCATACTTTGATCCTGCCATCCAGCTTCCGCAGACAGAACCTTGATTCATCACTGAACATGACGTTGCCCCACATTCTTAGGTTCCACTGTCGGTGCTGTCGACACCAGCGCAAACGGGCCTGACGGTGAAGGGCAGTCATTGCAGGCTTCCTGGCAGCCTTATAAGCACGAAGACCGACCATGTGCAGTCTGTTCCTCACCGTCTGATCAGAGATCTGTCTGTGGTACCGTTGTGCAAATCTTGCCTGTAAATCTCTGGAAGAAAGCCTACGGTTCCTCAGTGAAGCAAGGGTGAGGATCCGGTCTTCTTGGGGTGTTGTCTTCCTGGGACGGCCACTTCGTGGTCTGTCTTTGACTTCACCAGTCTCACGGAACTTGGTCCTAAGTTTGGAAATGGTACCAGGGCTGACACCAAATAATGCTGCCACTCTGCGTACCGGAACACCAGCTTCCACTTGCCCTATTGCACGGGCCTTATCCTGAAGGGACAAACGTGGCATGTTTATGCTTGGAGCACACACAAACTCAACAAAGTTGCAGGACCCATGCACACACGTGCTGTCAATTAGGTGCCAATCAGGTGCCAGTCACACACCTGTGACTGGCATACACCTGCCAGCATTTGAAGCTCAAAACGAGAGTGAATACCAACAGAAGAATATTGCAGGGGATTTTGGCACATTTTTTTGGGCCGCTACCCACACGGTTAGCTGTGTTGCTCATTCCACGAATGCATGATCCTTACAAGTTGTACCTCGTTGTAAAGGTGACTAATCAGGCTTTCCAACGATATAAAATACAATACCAATTGGTTTTATTAAAGGGGAGGAATAATCAACCGAAATAACGTTTCCAAACTTTTTTTGAGGAGTTTATAATGGATTTCAAAGGGTAGAAATAAAAACAATAGGTGAAAGTATACATTGAATAGCCTAATGCAATCACAGCATTGTCATGGTTTTGCATCTTTCATCTGTTTCAGGTGTTAGCTGGCTACTTCCTGCTCAGCCATTTCCTGTTCCGTTGCTTTTCTGTTATTCTTACCACAAAAAGCCTGGTAAACGGTATAGGACTTCGGGAGACTGCATTGCTCTGCTATTTTCAAAGTAACGCAGGAACTTCCGCTAGATTTGAGTTAGTGGAGGTAGTTTTTTAGGACTACCTTTTCCCCTTTTCTCTTTCTTTGTTCTAGTTTCTGTCCTCGGTTTCCTTCCTGCCTCTTTGAGACAGTACCTGTTTATCTTTCCTCGTTTCGCCTCGTTGTTTCGCTCAGTTAATATTTATTGAGCTAGAAGCCTTTCTTTTCTTTCTTTATTATTATCTGCTTGACTCTCGCCCACTTTCCGGGGTCGCTTTTTGTTGGCACATATGCCGGGAAGTTTTTTTCCCTTTTTCTTTATTCTTCTTTTCTCCTTTCCTTCTATTTGTGGTTTCCACGCCTGTGGATAACTTTAAGGATTCCTCACAGTCACATTTGTTCCTCCGAACCCACCGCCTCACAGAACACAAAAGCCATATGGAGGCACCAGTGACCCCACTGCAATAGACGGACTTTTGAGTTCTGAAAATGCGCTTCAGATGTCATTACAATACAGTTTATCTAGGAATACAGCCTGTAAGTAAATAGAATGGTTGTGACTGAAAAAAGTTCAAAACCTTGTCCAGTGAATATTGCATTTATTGTTTTTCAAATAGCCTAGGCTACAGCAGATTCGCTGTGCATAAGGTTTTTTCGATAGCCTATGGTTAAAAAACTGAGATAAATGTCACCATGTTAACTGAATTGTAACCTTAGCTATTCTTCGTCCTTCATATTTTTTAAATTACAGTGACAAGGTTTCCATACTCTCAGCTTATTAAAACCCTGCTGATTTCACCTGTTATTCCATAACGGAACAAAATATTTTAAAGAGAACTAAGCGTCTAATTAGAAACTAAAACTAATTTGCAGCACGTTACACAATT
The DNA here is from genome assembly GCA_029718625.1 of Synaphobranchus kaupii. Classification (NCBI taxonomy): domain Eukaryota; kingdom Metazoa; phylum Chordata; class Actinopteri; order Anguilliformes; family Synaphobranchidae; genus Synaphobranchus; species Synaphobranchus kaupii. The sequence goes on along the minus strand of CM056398.1, from coordinate 6,426,238 downwards.
AATTTACAATTCATTTTAATGCCATTATCTGCATGTGCGCTTTACAGGAGCAGGTGTGTTTCCCCCTGCTGTAAATCACACTTTTCACGGTCTTCCTGGGAAAGTGGATAGTTTTAAAGCATTACGCTACCAGTAAAACAGGTTGGTCACATTTCCATAAGCAGGACATTATAAAACAAGGGAAAATATGCTGAACCTATGGCTTGCCAACCTGACAGCTTTATTGTATTTAGTGTCATCATTAAGGCAAAATAACATTATTTATGTTATTAATCAAAATTAGAATGCAGGTAGGCCAAATGAACTTCGGATGAAGCTTGAACATGAGTTCATTGCTTCATTGCATAATCAACAAAATGTGTTAAACAAGCAGGCTAATTTGTCATTTTCTAAGGTGAGACGGAAGCCATTGGTAGCTTATTCTCAGCTGTTGCAGGTGCTTTTAACAAAATTTAACCGTATATATTTTGTAAAATAACAGCACTGTCGGGAATTACCGGGAACTCATAATGGTTAGTCCAAATAATATTGATCAAAGGCTACTATTGATCCACATAGCCTATTCCTTGATCGCACTAAACACGCACAAGCATGTCTGTTTCGCCATCATAAAAGCAATCCGCCAAGGTGGAAAAGCAGGCTTTTAAAGGGAATGGGATATGACATTTTGATTGGTTTATTGCATGTCACACCCAAGATACACCTATAATTAATGAAGAGACTAGGTTCAGCCCATTTGCACGTTGCGCCATGCTTAGCGCCCAAAAAACACGCCGTTAAAATAGCAAAACTGGACTTGGACACGCCCTAAATGCACTTAACGCCATGCGCTTAGACGAAGCGCTAAGATCGCCAAGATAGAGCCCCTAGTGTTTCAATTTTTTTTTGAAGCGCAACTGTCGTGGTTCCCCACCCAGGACTCATGGGTAGCTTTTATCTTGTCGCTGCTTCCAGGCTCCACTCTCGTCTGGGCGGATCCTTTGATATGTGCTAATGCACCGAGCATGGCCAATGCCAATAGCCTTATGGAGGCTATGGCATTGACATTCGACCATGACGTGTCAGGGCAGGAGGCAGCAATGAGTCTCACCCGCTTCCGCCAGGGGAAGGGCACAGTGGCAGTGTTTTCGATTTCTTTTAGAGCGTTGGCAGGAGAAACAGGTTGGGCCGAGGGTCCGCTTATGACCCTGTTCTTAAATGCACTATCTGACCCCATAAAGGACGCCCAGTCCTCGATCCACCTGCTTCATTTGACGCCCTGTGACAACCGCAATTCGGGTGGACAACCGGGTTAGGGAGCGAGAGAGAGAGAAAGAGGGAAGAAAAGACTGATTGCCTTCCCCAAATTCAGCCGACGCTTCTCCCTCCGCCCGCGGCTCCCTTTTTAGAGATGAGCCTATGCAGGTAGACGGATCTGATCTGCGCAACATCCAACAACTGAAGACACGCAAGGAGTAGTGTCGCTATTGTCCGCGCAGGGGGCACTCTAAGGCTCAGTGCCCTAAATTGACGGGAAACATTGGGCTCCAGGACTGTTGATGAGACCACAGGGCTTATATGTATACGTGCGCTTTACGGGGGTCATTCTGAGAGAATCCGGTTTTTCCTGGTCGACTCTCTGGCCTATCCCCTCATCCTGGGGCATTCCTGGCTAGCTCTACATGGTCCGCACATTAATTGGGGGTGAGAACAAGGATATCATCCTCCAATGGGGACCCCAATGCACATCTCACTGTCAGCTGACGTCATCGTCCACTTCGGGTGGGCATTGGTACCATCCGGAGCTTAGTTCTGTCAGTGCTGATGAGGAAGAGGATTTCTCCACCGATCAGGTTAGATCTCCTCCACCCTCTGAGAATGGAGAGGAGAGTTTGGCCTGGGATTCGGTAGCATACGGGAATACCCCTTGGGACGATGTCTCCCTGGACGTGCTCTCTGAGTCAGAGATTATGTGGGAGTCTACGCCCCACTCGCCTACCAGTGCAGATAACACGAGTTATGGGGGCACTTGATTTCCCCCTGCCGGCTAACGTACCTACCGAATATGGGGATCTCGCTGAGTCATTCAGCAAACAGCGAGCCACTACCTTGCCACCGCATCGGCTCTATGACTGTGGCATTAATTTACATCCTGGCACGGTACCTCCTCAGGGTTCTTTATATTCCTTGTCAGCCCCCGAAAGTGCAGCTATGAGGGATTACATCAAGGAAGCTCCTCTACCCTGCCGGCTGGTGCTGGCTTCTTTTTTGTGTAAAAAAGAGACAGAAGTTTTAGGCCCTGCATTGACTATAGAGCATTAAATGACATCACAGTTATGAACCGCTACCCGCTGCCACTCATGAATTCCACATTTGAATGCCTCCAGGGGACGTCTGTGTTTACTAACTCGACCTCCGTAATGCTTAAAATTTAGTGTGTATGCGTGAGGGAGATGAGTGGAAGACAGCTTTTAACACTCAAAGCGGACACTATGAGTACCTGGTCATGCCGTTTGGGCTCACTAGCGCCCCCCTCTGTCTTTCAGGCACTAGTGAATGATGTGCTCACACCATTTGTGTGATATCGGTTAAGTTTTCGCGGATTTGGCATGATGCCAGCCTGCATCATCAACGCATGCATCATTGTTAGTAGGCATAATCATAGTCGATGGGTTAGAGAGAGAAGCTTTTTTAAGGGAAGTTAAGGGCTTCCAGTATTGCCTGCCAGTTCTTACATTCTGGGGCTAAAGGAACCGTTCAATATGTATTAACCATAACAATCACAGTAAAAATGCAATGCTCAGGTTTCAATTAATTAAATATCGTGGACGAATCTGCTACCAAAGGTGTCAACTTATCAATTGTTTTATTTGCCCCTCTGAAATCAACAGTCAAATGCCAGCTGCCATTTGCTTTCTTTACGGGCCTCTTTGATGATAGATCTGATACCATTGATAGCCTACCTGTTAAGGGGGTACTGTCGCATGCTGGGGGGAGGTGTCCCGGTAAGTAACACCGGCTCTATGTCAAGAAGACCATAGTTGTTACTTTCTGCCCAAATTGTGTGCTTTTTGTAGCTGTCTTAAATTCCACATGACTTTACCTTCAGAAAATTTGAGAATCAAGTTTAACTTTAACAAAACATCCATACCAAGTAAAGGCTGATGCGCCTCTCCAATCCATAAATTAGCCGATATCTCTGTAGGTCCTACTGAAATGGGCATAGGCTGTGTCTGTCGCAACATAACAGCCTGTCCCCCTACGCCATAGCATCGTTGGTCTGTTAAAGGCAATATATGTCAGGATCCTGTACTTTGTCTGTCCTGTACTTTATTCTGGGTAATTATTTTTCCTGATTTCTTTTGCCTATTTCCCCACATTACCCTCGTGATTGTCTGTTTATTTTCCTCCGTTTATTCTCTGTGTTAATTATTTTCCTTACTTTGTGTATTGTGTTTAGTATTGTTCCATCACTCTAGTTTCCTTGTCAGTCCGCGTTCCATGTTTCCCGAGATTCCACTCCCTGTCTTTGTCATTGCACTATTCGGGTGATTTTGGGAACATTCGGGTTTCCTCTGTATTTCGTATCTCGTTTTCTTCCTTCTGGCTTTCTTAATATTTTTATAAAATACTAATGTACTAATCATACTAACTGTTAGATTAGATTTAATACTAACCTGCTAACAAACTAATGTGTATATAATACTAACCAGCTAACCTACTAACATTAGGGTTTTAGAGTTCGCTACTAACATTACTAATTACTAATTCATCTTGAGTTTCTACCTGCAGCTGTCATTTCCCTCCTCGTTATCCTATCCCTGCATCTATCTGTGATTTTTCTTTCTCTGCACGTGTCCACTTCTGCGTTCCTTCCCTCCAAGCTGTGCATGTGTCTACCTGCTAACCCCAGGCCGTTTGTTATCACAGTGTCTATGTGCATTCCAGTCCGTGTCTTACGTTTCCCCCTGTTATTGTATTATTGGTCCTTGTTAACCCTCATTGTTCTCATCTGTGAGCAATCTCCCCTCCCCGCCTCTGCACACCTGATTCCCATTATGTCTGTCTCCCTCTGTGTATATAACCCTGTTATCTCAGTCTTTCTTGGCGAGTTCCTCACCGTTGGTTTGTTTCATACTATTTTTTCCGAGTACCTTCCGAGTTGTCTGTTAGTTTCCTGAGTATCTGTTTCCGAGTTTTTGTTATCCCTCGTCCTTCTCCTGTCTTTATTTTATTTTTGTATTCTGTCTTCGTTTTGTTTTCTTTTTGTTCCTCTTACGCCTACCTGGTTTTGACTCCTGCTTATGTTCTCGCGACCCTGATTTTGGATTCTGTTTTTGTGCCTCTGCTGTGCCTTCCCGGTTCCGACCCCTGCCTGTTCTGTGACTACTCTTTGGACTCTTTTTGTACCGTTGCCCTGTCACCCCGGTTTTCGACCCGGCCTGTTGTACTACGGATTGCTGCCTTGCCCCTTTATTAAACTTCGGTTTTTGTACTTCCTGCCTGCTACTGGGTCCTGTTTCCACCCTTACAATATATTGTTCTTTGTATATGAAGCAGGTAAAACAGTTAGTTCAGCTCCAGTGTCTAGAAGGAAATCAATGTCTATTTTCCGGTTAATGGTCTCACACACACATAAAGTCCGTCTTTTGATTGCCTCACTGCGGCCGCTATGTGTCTCAGTGAGGCTTCCTCTCGTTTAAAGGAACCGCTGAGAGAATGGCCTGTTTCTGACTGTCACTCAAGCTTGAAAAGCGCTTTTTTAAGTCCTCCGGGTCATCCACTGCGTAATTGCGTGTTGAGGGGCCATCGTTTCTGTGTCGCTTTGGTTCCCGGCACTGCTTCCAAAAATGTCCCGGTTTCTCACAATTATTACAGTTATTGTTGTGTCTACCCTTTGCACGATTATATCCACGACTATTTAAAGCACGGATTTTACATTCTGTATCCAGTCCAACCCTTCTAGCTGCTGATAATAATTGGTCAAAGGTAATTGTTTCATCTTGCCAGTCGGGTTTGCTAAGCTTGGGGGCGGATCGTAGCTATGGCAACAGCGCTTGCATAAATGTAGTTTTAAGAGGGCCACTTACACTGGAGGAAGTTATCCCATTTTAGTTCCTTCATTCCTGAATGCCTTAAAAAGGTTTCAGAAAAATGTTCAGTGAACACACTGACAACTTTTCCCCAATTTGTGGATGCATTTGTAGCTTTTCGTATAAATTCCTCAATCGCCTCCCATCCCTTGGCAAGATTCTGACCATCACCTCCCAATGCAATAGTAACAGACAAATTCAGTTTGTTAACTTCTGTAGGAGTTATTACTGTTATTACTATTACTGTGGCCATTAATTGTACACCGTCATACGGATGCAGACAATACTTGAAACGATTGATTTTAGCCCAGGTGTCCATGCCTGCAACTCGCGGATGTTTTAAATCCTGCGACCCATGGGTGTAGAATTATGGGGGGATGTGTCCCCTCCAATGTTTGGAAAGAGTCGAATTGTCCCACCCAACCATAACTGATCCCTCTCCCATGTAAAGCTTACATTCAATAAAGGCTGCAACAACGGTAAATAATGACTTAAAATGCAGAAAGATATGTAACGCCCGTAAACATAGTACAAATTATTGACCCACCCCTTCGCTACTTCAAACAGTAGCAATGGTTTATCTCATGGCCACGACAAGTTTGAGTTTATGAAAGCACACTTGGGATATGTAGTCAACAATTAGAGGTGATTGCTGAAGCCGATAATACTATGGACTTCAATTCCCATAACCCAGTGTTTTAGCCAGTGTTTTTTGTAACGTTATGGATGTTATGTTGTAATAGAGAAGTCAGACCACAAAAAAAGACGAGAAACTTCACGGTGTATGAAATCGAGACGCTCGTTACAGGGGTAGAGCAGATGGTTTGTTTGGTGCATAGGCGGCCTTTGCTTTCATTCGTTTCACCTGAAAAGGTCCTCTCAACTGAAAATCAAATCAAAATCCCCACAGTGAATAAAAGAACCGCCAACCTAGTAGTTTCCCCATTCAGCTAGGCTACTGTAGGCACTTAAGCTATTTCAGTGATGACACTATCTTTAACTGCTCATTATTTTTCTACAGTCTATGCCTTATACATAAAACAGTACATGTTTTTTCATAACAACAAGCAATATATTACAGACGCGAGTGCGATAACGTTAGGTAGCACTGTGGAAATGTTGCTGGACAATTGAATAGAGAATCTCTTCAGGGTTCATCAGAAAACAGTTGTAGCTAAGGTAGGCTATTTGGTTCCTTAAAATGTTTAACATATTTTATTGCCCTGCAGTGCAACTTGAGAGGCTGATGTATTCGCAAGCGGCGACACTGGAAGAATCCTGCATCGGAATTATGAGGCTTTTCTTAAAGTTGTAGCCTATTTTACCCCCACTATTGATTCCCCTCCAATCAAAGCAGTCTGGAAACAGCCCTGATCACAGCGATTTCTCAATTATGTTATTTTTGATAGAAATCACATTACTTGTATTAGAGCTCCAAGTGTAATAAACAATGTTGCCGATGTAGGAGACACAATGCACAATGCTGCAATGTGCATTGCTTTATTCATGGGAATGGTTGAGTCCTAGGTCCAATAGTCATGGTTCGCTACTGTTGGATGGTATATTATTAGTGTCCCCCTCCATTATCATCACAAAGAAAATGTACTGTTTGTGGTCCCCCCCCAATGTTCAAATAAAACCTACGCTGACCTCACTCCTCCAGTCCTTCGCCCTCACTCAGTCCCCATCGCCTGCCACCCACAAGGGTAGTAACCAACTGGGCCTTGTACTCACCAGGAGTTGCGCCACGTCTGAACTCACGGTGAACCCCACTCCACGTATCGGACCATTTCTTTATTTCATTCTCCCTCTCCTGCCCACTCTCCCTCAACTCCGCTAACAACCAACCCACTGTTATGTTCAGGAGAAATCTGAGGGGAAGGTGGCCACGATCTGGAACTCCTTCACGCATCCGGTGACACCCCACATCCCCCATACCGAACCCATCGCTACACTGTCGTCCTTCAAGATTCTCGCCACTGCTAGAGCCTCCTCCCTCCCCTCTGTTCTGATTCTCCTTGACCTGTCTGCGGCGTTCGACACGGTGAACCACAAACTCCTTATCTCCACACTCGCTGAGATGGGCATTTCCGGGACTGCCCTCTCTTGGTTTGTATCGTATCTCACTGATAGAACCTACCAAGTCTCCTGGAAGGGTTCCGTCTCTGCACCCCATCACCTGTCCACAGGCGTCCCGCAGGGATCTGTACCGGGTTCTCTGCTGTTCTCTATGTATACTAAGTCTCTTGGTTCAGTAATTAATTCACATGGCTTCTCATACCATAGCTATGCTGATGATACTGAACTCTTCCTCTCTTTCCCTCCCTCTACCCCACAGGTTAAGGAGAGGATATCTGCTTGTCTGACTGACATCTCTGAGTGGATGGCTACCCATCACCTGAAGCTCAACCTTGACAAGACAGAGCTCCTCTTCATGCCATACAAGACTTCCCCACTACATGACCTCTCCATCACCATTGACGGGACCGTGGTGGCTGCCTCTCGCTCAGCAAGGAACCTGGGGGTGGTCCTGAACGACCGGCTGGACTTCAAAGAGCACATCAGGGTGACGGCACAGTCCTGCAGGTTCCTCCTGTACAACATCAGGAGGATTCGACCGTACCTGACCACCTACTCCACCCAGCTTCTTGTCCAGACCATGGTCACCTCACACCTGGACTACTGCAACTCCCTGCTTGCAAGCCTATCAGCCTGCGCCATTCTGCCTCTTCAATTGATCCAGAATGCAGCTGCCCGGCTTGTGTTCAACCAAGATTTTTGCATTTGTCACCCCCCTGCTGAGGTCACTCCACTGGCTTGCAGGTGTTAGCTGGCTACTTAAGCTTAGCCATTTCCTGTTCCATTGCTTTTGTGTTATTCTTTCCACGAAAAGCCTGGTAAATGGTATCGGACTTCGGGAGACTGCATTGTTCTGCTATTTTCAAAGTAACGCAGGAACTTCCGCTAGATTTGAGTTAGTGGAGGTAGTTTTTTAGGACTACCTTTTCCCTTTTTCTCTTTCTCTGTTCTAGTTTCTGTCCTCGGTTTCCTTCCTGTCTCTTTGAGACAGTACCTCTGTTTATCTTTCCTCGTTTCGCTTCGTTGTTTCGCTCATTTAATATTTATTGAGCATGAGGCCTCATTTCTTTATTATTATCTGCTCGAGTCTGCTTGACTCTCGCCCGCTTTCCTGGGTCGCTTTTTGTTGGCACGTACACCGGGAAGTTTTCTTTCCTTTTTGTTTATTCCTCTTTTCTCCTTTCCTTCTATTTGTGGTTTCCACGCCTGTGGATAACTTTTAGGATCACTCATGGTCGCGTTTGGTCCTCCGAACCCACCGCCTCACAAGCATACAATTATACATACATACATACATATATATATAAATATCTAAAAATAGACACACCACAGATGCGGAATTAAACCACACCAGGGGACAAGGAAAACAGAAACCGAGCAGGAGATGTTTTTTTCTTTGTGAGGGCTGTGATAGGAGCAGCTACTGAGAAAGCACACTTCTCAGCCTTAACAAATAGTTGAGCCTTAAGAAGCGCCTCCAACACCTGTCTAACGTGTATGAGAGGGAAGATCCGGAGAAAAAATTTAAATATCTTCTAAGTAAACGAAGACGAATTTCTCCAGCATCTCTCGCAGGACATCATTCACTAGCACCTGAAAAACAGAGGGGGCGCTAGTGAGACCGAATGGCATCACCCGGTATTCATAGTGTCTGTGGTGCGTGTTAAAAGTGGTCTTCCACTCATCCCCCTCACGAATGCGCATGAGATTGTAAGTGCTACGTACGTCGAGTTTACTAATGACCGCCGCCCCCTGTAAACGCTCAAATGCGGAATTCATGAGGGGAAGAGGGTGCCTGTTCTTAATGGTGATCGCATTGAGACCTCGGTAGTCTATACAGGGTCTTAGCCCTCCGTCTTTCTTTTTAACAAAAAAAAACCCCGCACCGGCTGGTGACATGGACGCCGTGATCAACCCATTGGCTAAAGACTCCTCAATGTACTGCTTCATAGCAGCGCTCTCCGGAGCTGACAAGGAGTACAATGAACCTCTGGGAGGGACAGTGACAGGGTACAGCTCAATGGCACAATCGTACAATCTGTGGGGTGGTAATTTGGCAGCGCCATGTTTACTAAAAACCTCAGCGAGGTCTGAATACTCGATTGGCACACCCGAAGGTAGATTCAACTCAAGCGCCCCTACCACCTCCGGACTTCCGGAAGATCTGTCAGACGAGCAATCCCACTCGAAATCGGAGATGGACTGTTCGTCCTCCTCCGTGAGGAGCCCCTCAACAAAGGGATCCCAGGACAGACTCTCCTCTCCACTCCCCGCGAGGGAGGAGGAAATATCTCGGTCCGGATAAGATTCTGCCTCCTCAGAATCACTCTTGGAGTTAGGTTCGGAAAGATCAGAGGCGGCGTTTGGAAAAGGGTAAACGACAGGACGACAATGAGATAAACAGTGGGGACCCCACTGACGAATAGGATTCCTATTTCTACCCCAACAGATATGCGGGTTATGTAGCCCTAACTGAATATCCCAGCACTAGAGGATACGATGGAGAGTCGATTAAAAAAAAATTCTATTCTCTCCGAGTGCCCCTGGAGAGGAATGCGCATCTCAACTCAAATTCGTCCTTCGTTTAATGAGTCCAGAACCCAAAGTAACTTGACGAGGGCTAGTGAGTGGATTGGTTGGGATTTGTAATTTCCTAGCCCATTTAGCGTCAATAAAAGACTCAATAAAAGCGGTAACGCTTGGCAAACGTCTTTTCCAAAACAGTCAGACGGGTATGAGGGTCCGGGAGTTAATACAATCTTGTCACTGGGGACCCCGGCCTCCCTAGTGAGACCCCTCGTTTCCCACCAACTTAGGGCATTGATCTTTAGTATGACCCCTATGCTTATAATACTGGCACCAGTACCTCTGCGGTCTCGCTCTCTCACTTTTGTGGAGGGACGACCCATCCACCTGCATCGGCTCCTCCTGATCAACGGAGAGGTAGCTGGGCACAGTGGGCGGAGTGTCTCTTGATAACACGAATCTTAAACGGGACGGCTGATCTTTAATCGCACGTTCACGTTCTCTAATCTGGTTATCAAGACGTATTGCAGTAGATATCAATTTACTTAAAGTAGCAGGTGGTTCGAGCATAGCTAAAGCATACTTTATGGGATTGGATAATGCTGGGAGAAATAATGATTTTAAAGGACTGTCCATCCATCCCGTCTCCCCGGCTAGTGCTTGAAATGTAATAGAAAACGCAGCTACTGTCGTAGTGCCTTGGCGCAAGCTGGTGAGTTTCCTAGCCGCCTCTTCCCCCGAAACCTCATGGTCGAAAACCAGTTGCATCTCGTTCATAAGCTGAACTGGATCACGAATGACAGGGGCATTGGCACGAATAAGAGGGTCCGCCCACGCAAGAGCCTGGTCATTTACTAATGACAAAATGAGGTTAGAAATGGCCGGCATTTTCCCGATTCCCCACCATAGCGATCCGGTAGTTGTAGCTTAGGCTCTTTAAGGGTATGTGGAGCGGGTATGGGAGGTGTAGGTGCTTTTGCGACTGGAGGAGTCTTAACTGCCACAGAAAGTCTATGCAGGCTCTCTGTTAAATGCTGGAGGCACTCCCCCTGGCTATGCAACTGTTCCCACAGCTGGAATTTGCAGGGAGAGGAGTGCTTCCCCTGTGCTAACCCCCATAGCGCCCTGCCTGGCTAGTGTTTGTTTAGAATCCTTAAATGACGCTGGTTCTTCCATGTTAAGGCTTCTATATTCTCTCAGGTTCGGGTTTGAAGTTTAGAGAACCAAAACGAGGCAGATGAAAAATCTAAAAATAGACACACCACAGAAGCGGAATTAAACCCACCGCACCAGGGGACAAGGAAAACAGAAAAGCGGGAGCAAAACTTCCCTAGCACAAGGCTAACACAAAACAACCTCAAACGGAGGCGGATCTCGAGAAAACAGCGAGAAACAATAAAAGAAACAGATTGAATGAGCTTTTGATCTACCTTTCAAAAGCTATCTACCAATATTATCACAGCTATCAATATTGGTATAAAAGTAGGCAATAGAGAAATAGCCTACACAAAAATGCAATAGAGAAATACAATGCCTTTTTGTACAGGTCACTATCATGGGTGGCAGCACATACTCTAAGAGTATTGATTAGGCTCTTTGAGAGAAGGTCTGAACCAATCTGCCCAATGATGAGTACATTGAAATACAGTACATCAACATAGCTACAGAACTGTATAGCAGTCAGATATAAAAAATGGAGTGCTCAAATTCCCTGATAGTGTAGAGAGCTGAAGTTTGGCTTGGTGGTGCTCATTTGAATTTCCTAACTTGTGCGGCCTTTGACTAAGCGAAACTTCACACTTAAAACATAGTTTTTGTTATTAAAATGATGGACAAGGGATTCTAAAAACTTCAAATGACCACAACATATCACAGAGGGATGTATCCACTACACACCCACCAAATATCTTAGTAGGTATGAAAATATCAGTAGGTATATTAATATACATCTCAAAGCAGGGCTGGACTGGGGCAAAAAATAGGCCCTGCCATTTGGCTCAGACCGGCCCACCACAATCGGTCGGACACCGCCCATCACTACAACATCCTTGCAGTCTGTTCAATATGCATATGATGGATATCTACCATTCATCAAATCATCAGTGTCATGGACAGATCAAGTATACCAATGCAAGTGTGGACCAGTGTACTCACTCACTGTCGACTTATTCCAAGGTGATGAGACATGGCTGCTGAGCAAACAATACCCATACTCATACTGTTAAGTAATTGTTAAAGAAAAAGCTCTGCTCAAAGTTATAGGAATAATTAAAATTATTTAATACAATTTTAAGTAAACAATATACATACAAAACATAAAACAAATACAATATGAACTCTGTCTGTAAATAGCAGACAATGTAGCCTGTAGGAAGGAGAGAAAAAGACGACAGACAGACAGACAGACACGCACCTGGTTCAACAACAAGACATGTTTTGATCTTGAAATTCAATCTATGCTTTCTCAAGTTCAATTTGTTTATTTATATAGATATAGCCCCTATATCACACTTGTTTCAAAGGGCTTCTTCACCGAGAAGGCGAAGCCCTTTTTAATACACAGGTCAATGGAAAATAATTTTCCAAATATGGCACCACAATTCTACAAAATCACTACAGTAGTAGCATGATGATAGCCAGTAGCCACATTCCAAAAAATGATAGCCATATTCAAAATAACAGAGCTAGTTTGCTACAACAACAACAACAACTACTACTACTACTACAATTAGTCTGCTACGGGGTATAGTCTAATGATCAAACACATGCGGCTATTATTCCCAAAAGAAACATTATTTTGGCACCCGCGTTAGCCTACGTCAGTTGCATCAGACGCTCAAGCTGCCAGACGCCCTGGCTAGTTAGCTACATTTTACATCAGTCTAGTCGCGGTAAATCCTCGATCGCGTCGACAATAGTTAATAATAACAGCACATAATATTGTTCCTGAAACCCCCATGCGATAACGTACGATACTGTACTAAATAAATCTGTGAAGGGACCGGTTTGAAAAGAGCGCTCAAACGGTCTGTCAAAATCAGCGCGCTCGCGCTGTTGTTGGACTAGGCTCATCTAGAGTTAGCAATAGCATTAGCCATTCTGTGCTAACATTCATAAGACCTAGCCCAAAAAATTATGCTAACGTAACGTTGCTTAGTGAGACCGAGTGACTGACTGACCGAGTGACTGCTTATATCCTCCACTGTCACAACTGACTCTGAGTCTGTGTCACTGTCCGACTCGCGTTGCTGCTGACTAACGTTAACGTTACTGCTACTGTTACTGCTACTAGCAGCAGTTCCAGAGAACATTTGTGTAATCTTTCTACATTTTGAGGCATCCTCTGCCAACTTTTGGACTTTCTTGTCTCTAATTTTCTGGGCACCTCCTTTGCGCTTTCGATCCATTTCGATCCATTTCTCAACTGACAACAACTTGACAACAGGGAGGAGGGGTCAGGGTTGAGCCTACCAGATGGGAGGGGTTGGGCTTAAGCATGTGATTGGGCCGGCCCACTGTCAGTATAGAAAATGAGCCAATGGGCCGCTGTCCATTTTTTGGGGGCCGCTCGATAACAAAAACATTAAAAATGTTTTTTATTTTTATTTTTATTTTAAATAAATAAATCATACCGGCCCAAACCGGCCCAAAACTAGACCGGCCCACATGCCCGCGGGCATGTAGACTATATAGCCAGTCCAGCCCTGTCTCAAAGTCAACTAATAAACTCAGTCTTGAAAGGACTCTGGATTGTAGGGGTGTGGTCTAAATCCACGCCCTGAACCCGAGTGCCATCCACGTCATCCAGCCACCCATGTTTGAACAACAGATCAGTTCTGTGGTTTGAACCCGGCGAGGAATAAATGCAATCAATTCAAAGTAAAATAAAGTGCAGCTGCTATCAGGAGATGAATATCACACGCAAGCTCGCAATCAAAGTAAGTTAACTTAAATGCTAAGCAGAGCATTGCAACTGTTTGATAATGTTAGTCTATTTAAAGCAAGCTAAATTTCAAGGTGACGTTTCACCAAATGCACGTTCCACAGAAATCATTACACAATGGTAGGTTATATCGGGTTTTTAAAAGTTATTTAAAGGCCCACTCATTCATTTCGGTTGCTAATCGAACGAAAATTACATGCATGGCAACTAAGTACTTCAGTGGATCATGGTTCTCGTAGTTATTTTTGTTACTGTAACCAGCCACTGAACAATACGACAATATCTATCTATTGTTTTCAATCTGACGAATGAGCAGTGCACCAAGTAAAAATTACGCGTGAGCGATTAGTTTGTTTCCATGATTATGAGCTGTGCAAGGAGCAAGCTACTGTTACTAGCTAGCACCACAGAGTGATGGATAAAAAGGTGAAAGAGATTGGGAGAGGGATAAAATTGGTATAGGGTTAAGGAGAGTGGGAAAAAATAATCATGATTTCATAATATATTTTATGAGATTGTTTATACTTTTGCACCATTTGGTCACCGTATGAGGTTCTATTGTGTATATTCTCAACACTAGTTGGCACTTGTGCGAGGGTATGTATGTATATTACTGACATAACTGGTAACACAGTGTGAAGCTATATAGATTTATATTTATATATTCTGCACATTCATTGGTGCTCTTAAATAAATTCTTATGAAAACTAAACTACAGCATGATCTCAAAAGACACCACACTTTGCAGGACATAATTATATGCTTTAATACTGGGTGAAGATCATCACTCAGTACCATTAAGTAGTAATTGACATCGACCTTGCCTTCCAAAGATATGAGTGCATCCAAAATGCCAAGAAATAAGCCCCACACAATTGCAGATCCACCAAAACCCTTCAATGTTGGAGCATTGTTAAGTTGAAAAGGAAAATTATTTATTTGCAGAAAGGGAAATCATTCAAGAGAATGCCCCTGTCTAGCTGTAGCAGTCCCCATGCAATCATACAACACGTACAACAGAGGAACAGCCTGGCAGCCTTCTATAGATAATACTGAGTAGGTAGCACATGAATGTGCGTCGGTTTTATATGTATTCTAAAATGTAATAGTGCTTCTGAGGCATTTCAGGGCATTGTACAAATGGCCAAAATAGGAAAAAAATTTAACAAGAGGCTAGAATGTTCTTTGCAGGTTCAATAAAATGTGAACTTGCCGGTTTATTAGTTTGTTTGTTTTTCTGATTAGAGAGGGCCTGTAACTTAACCAGTCCATCTTGGCTGTATAGGCCACATTGTTTGAGGTATTTCATGAGAGCTTTGTGTCTCCTCTTCTGCAATAAAGGGTAAAAGAGACGGAGAGAAAAAATGAGTCGGAAGGGCAGGAGAGGAAATTAATGGCAGTGTTCAAGAAGAATGATAGAGGGAAATAGAGAAAGCAGTCAATAGCCCATTCTGCAGTGCATGGACCTGACAGGAATTTCACAGTCTCTTGGTTTTTCCGCCCACTCATGTGCATTCATCAGAATCCAGGCACATCTGGCTGCCAGGATGGGGGGTTAATTTTCTCTAAATGCTCCAGCAGTTTTGTTCTAGCTGAGGCAAACTCTGTGACTGCAAAGCTGATGAGTAAAATATTTCTACTTCACCCAGTTTAACTTTATACCAATCGCCTCAGGACATATTGCACATATTGCACTCTGTTTTACACATACACAAAGAGTCATGAACCCCCGCTGTAACAAGAAATTATTCCTAGTCTATCAGAACAACATACAGCTAACTTCATTATTTGAACATGGTTTCAAGCAAAGGTTTAAGCTCTTCTATAGGTATTCCTACTTTTTTCTCTTTCTCCTCTCCCCTTATAGAGCTTATCATAGCCATGGAACCGTGTGCTCCAGAGCATTAAAAATGATCAGTGCCATCATCAAAAGGAAAGAAAAAACAGAACAGCCTTTTAATATGCCTTGCTAAAGCATGTGAAAGGGATATTGTATGCCAATTTAATGTAGATATGTAATGTAAGATATATTTAGTCAGGGCAGAAAATATACAATGTATTGTATTATAAAATTCACTATGATGGTGGGAGGGTGAGGAATAATATTATTCTGATATTTGTTCATACATAATCGATACTTCATTGACTACAATACTTCATTCATAGTGATAGTATTTCTGAAAAGACCATCCAGTCCAGCAAGACCCCTGACCCCCAGTTAGAGGATGTGTGCAGTTGCTTATGTGTCCCTGTTGCAAACATTCAGCTGCCTTTTGAAGATTAAAAAAACCTTGCACACATATGAATGCAGCAGTCACAAATGCAGATTGGTATTCTGAGCTGGCGCAAGCACATACAGTGCCCACAAGAATTATTGGCAACCCTGGAAAATGTGAGCAAAAAAGGCAATGAAAAATGTGATTTATCAGCATGACCTTACACTCAAAATATGAGAAAAGGCTAATCTTTCATTTAGATGAAATTAGTCAAAGAGCTAGATTAGATGGGCCTGTAACTTATTCAGTCCACCTTAGCTTTGTTTGAGGTATTTCATGAGAGCTTTGTGTCTCTTCTGCAAAAAAAGCAAGCTGAGGGTAAAAGAGACAGCGATAGCTCTATTCCAAAGCAATGCTATCTAATCTTTACTAAATTATTTAATGTAACTTGGCCCTGTGTTTTTTCATCTTACCATCTCAAGCGATGTACTTTAAGCGTCGTAACTAGAATTGCCTCATGGAACAACACATCATTTCAACAAATGTTTTCAACAGTTGACGAATAATTACACTCCAAAAAAGATATTTTATACTTTGCTGTCAGGTTTACTTAGAAAATGTACAGGTTTTAAAATGTTTGCAGCTGCTGAAAATTTCTCTACAATTCACAAACAGAGATTTATACCAAGAAAAACCATTTTCAATAGAGAAAGGAGATGAATAAATAAATACAGATAGAAATGAGAAATATTTTGACCTAGAAAACAGCCTACATATTGCATTTTACAAACCTATGCAGACATGCTTTCATCATTAATGTAGCCTACTGTAAGTTTGTAGGTCAGATGATGCCAAATAAGTACTAGTAGCCTACTAATTATGTTAACATGTCAAATAATAGCAAATGTTATTTTGTCAACACAAGAACGTCTAAGATCAGTAGGACCACATAGGCTTCTATTCATATACAAATATTTACAACATAAAATAATAATAATAATAAAAATGAATTTTATTCATGCTGTGCTTTTCATAGACCCAAAGCACTGGATGCAGACAATTGTTCAAACATACTATGTAGTTTAGTAATTGCAACACATCTGAATCACAGCTTATCTCCACTATAAATTATTCTCTTTTCACAGTTAGATGTGGCACGCAGTTTCATTGACCACATTCTCTTGAGATAGTAAGATGAAAAAACACTGGGCCAAGTTACATGAAATAATTCAGTAAAGATTGGATAGCATTGCTTTGGAATAGAGCTAGTTGAATTAGTGTGAGCTGCGATAGGCAATATTGTTTGTTTTAACTTGGCCACATTTTGATATCAATACTTTTAAAGGCAGGCCTAGTTTGTGCAAGGTGGAATTAATGACTTGAAGACAGTGCTTTGTAGGCTATGAGTGAGTAACTTGCCATTTTTTTTACATTGAAAACGTTTTTTTGTTGAGATACAATTTACAATAATAACACATACCACCTAGGATCAAAACAAATCCAACTGTTTCTCAGCCGGTGACAACATCAGTGGGGTATGCGTATGTGTGAGCATTAATATTTAATTTACATAATTCTGTATTGATATTTACAATGGTTCCTTATAGCTGTTATTCACTTCAATGCTAACTTAGTTTCATTATTATTTTGGGCATAGGTAGCCATTCTTGCGCAGGTGAGCTAGAAAGCATAAGCTTATTGCTGCCTCCTTCTTCCCTTCCTATTTTGATGTAGATGCTCAGTCACCTAAACCTCTCCTCTTTAGACCCCGTCATAGGCTTGAGTAGTATATGCAGGGGAGTATGGTCAGCTACAAATACAATGTTGCATGCAGCTGATGTCTTCATGTTGTTTTTTTACGCAGGCTGTAGTTGCAGAGATTTTCGGCTTTACTGTCAAGGGTGCATAGGAACTTGAACTTGTGTTGAACTGAGTTGTGTTATTAGTGATTATAATAAACACATGGGGGAGTTGATGGGTCTGACCAGGTTATTAAAATGTATGAGGTACTGCAGAAAACACAAATGTGGTGGAAGACACTTTTCTTCACTTCATTGATATTGCTGTTGTTAATAGTTCCTTGCTGTTTCAGGATTGGCAACAGTGTCAGGCTGCACCTGGGGATGAGAGTCACTTGCAAACTACTGTGATAGTTTCAGATAGTGAAACATGATGCTGAAGTTATTAGTGATCATAATAAGCACATGGGGGGGGTTGATATATCTGACCAGATGTATGAGGTCCTCCAGAAAACACAGCAATCAGACAGCTCACTGGCAGTCAGCTGCTGCCTCCTGGGACCGAATCATGTCACTGAACTGGTCCTTCACTGCAAATAAATAAATTATAATCAAATAAATATATATACAGTATAGGGGTGTGCCCGAAGCCGAAATCCGGAAGTGCACGGATAGTGGGTTGGAAACTGATTTTTTCCTATCTGAAGTTGCCAGTTCATATTCGGATGCAGGAAATAATTTAATTGCAGCAGGGAAATCTTTGATTCAGTGCCCATCTGTCTGTATGCCTCTTCTGAACTTTACATAATTAACCATTGGATTGTTTATTTGTTTATGATTGTTTTAAACAAAAATTTGTTTAATGTTTATTAAAACATTAAAATATATAATTATGGACGGAGCCGTTCGATATGGGGCATGTGACTCAATCGGCAGTCCCTGAAATTACGGATACTCAACCTATATCTTCGTGCTCACTATAATCGAACAGTGTGCCTTGTTTATATAAGCCTATGTCAAGCTTGTGAGAGCAAAAGAAAAAGAAACAAAACGTTTAAGTTAAAAATCTCAACATCATGCATGCAAATGATACTATCCCTTTCATGCTGCTCGCTTTAATTTAGCTGCGCTTAATCTTGCCACTTTTTCAGAACCTTTTAAAAGAAAGCAAAGGAACAGCTAGAATCAGTAACCCGTTTTTAAATGTCACTTACTGGCTATCAAAATCATGTATTCATGCTAGTTGTGTTGTTTGTATTCTTAAACTGTACCGACCGTCCGGTCTGCCTCCGTATTGCTGCGTAATCAATTCCGTCAATCTCGCCATTCCATGAGCCCAAACTTGCAACGCAATTAATAAAACGAAAATACGTCGTTTTAACGAAAATGTTTAACCAATGGAATACTAAAAGCATATTAAAAGCTGTTGAAATGCAGCCGTATCCAGAATTTTTTCATTTTCTTGAATTAAAAGCTTTTCAGGTGTTCTAGAACTTAGAACTTTGTTGTTACTGCTAGTATAGAAATGCATCTTGGTCAACTGTTCAATTAACTTTTTTCATTTAGAGTGGTTTTCTCAATAAATCATTAGGCTATAATCCTGAAGTCTTCTCATTGAATTTTATAAAGCATAATAATAATAAATATAGCTGCAAGCAGCGATTCCCGGGGACCGAGCGGCATGAGCAGCATTTGTCAAACACAGAGACTGCAAAATGGTAGACAACTCTAGACAGGGTTGACCCAAAATACAAATATTTGTTTCAAATCAGGGCTTTTGCCATTGTCTTTTAAGTACAAGTGAAACCATGAACAGTTGATCCTGTTAAATTTCTTAACTTTTGCAATAAAAAGGTGTTTGTTACTGTGAAAAGAACATTAAAAGAAGCATAGCATTAGCACAATACTTTTGCCAAACATTAACTTAGCCATTGGTACCAAGCAGGAATCGAACCTCTGACCTCACGCACGGAAAGCCAAGATTGTAACCACTAGGCCAAAGCAGGTTAACGGCAATTGCCGTTGCGGTATCAGATTGTGTTGGATTACTGACTTCATAATTCAAACAGTTAACAGTTAATATTGTGAAATTTCTTAACTTTGTGTTGTGTTTCTTAATGTGAAAACAACATTAACCCTATTTACTTTGGGCCATTTGGCCCAATTTTCGTCTAGTTTTTACTAGTGTCAATTAAGTGCCAATATCTCAAAAACTATTCACTGCACATCCATGGTTGAAAGTTTGAATGAAAGAAGAGGCTTGTACCATTCAGAAATTTGGTCACATACAGTTTATACAAAATACACATAAGAATACAAAAAAAATTACAAAACGCCTTGTGCTTTTATAGTTTATCACTGAATATCTCAACTTCAAAGTACTGGAGCAAGCCAGAATTGCTTATACTAGTGCATTAATAAGTTGTCCACTTGTGTATACAATTTGGTAAAGATATCTATAGGTTTTCCTTATGCATTGGTATTTTGCCCAGGTGTCCCAAAAGCTTTCCAAACCTCTCCATATATAAAACATGTGCATATCTTTCTGTCTAGGCATGTCAATCATCAGAAAACTTTATTTTTCTTTTAAAACAGTTTTTGTAATACAGAATGTGAAGAAAATTAACCTACACATGTTTTGTGTCTATGTGTATGAGGGTATTCTCTTACAAAGCGTGCCCAAAAGTGCCAAAATACCTCTCCGAAAAGGATTACTTACCCTAATGTTATCCAACCAATCTGCTTTACATTTAAAATGGCACTGTACTTCAAAATTAGATTTACCAGAGCCCCATAAGCCAGCAGAATAACAGGTTTATCTATAACAAGCCTTCAACATTGGGATGGCAGGTATGCCATCCGCCAAGTTACGGCTTGGTGGGGCATGCCCTATACCTAAACAGTACCGAAATTTTGTGACTTTTCAGGCTTTCCTACAGAAGTAACCACAATGACCATAGACTCTGAGCCCTTAAAAACATGAACTTCTGTATGTTCTGACCTTATATAACCACACAGCATTCAGATACAACGTCACACATCCACGCAATAAAGCCCCAAACTTGGGTTATTTTGCCGTTTTTCTCCTTCCTGTTCCGCTTCTTCTTTTTCCCATTCTCCTGCCAAACTGCCTGCCTCCGTCACAAAGTTATCCAATGGGGAGAATTATTCTTTGAGGGTATGGTCCGTATACGTATCTCATCAAGCTTATCGCCCAATAAAAACGCTTCATACTAATGGTTTTTAATGTTAATACAGCTAATGGCTTCATGCTTTCCAAGACGTTACTGTGGCCTAATGGATAAGAGGCGCCATCTCTCACACAGAGGATTGTGGGTTCAAGCCCAGCAGGGCACATGTTTATTTTCCACAAAAACAATGTGCACCTGTACTTTTCATTTATTAGACTGTTATTATTTTCACATTAACACATTAACGTATTTTTATTGCAAAGGCAAAACAGGTTTACAATATTAACTGTTCAATGTTTCACTGACACTTGACGCTCGCTCTTGTCTGGTTTGGGGAGGGTGTTAAGCTCTGCTCTTGCGGTCATGACTGACTGACTGTGGAACCTAACCTCAACGTACCCTTGCCTCAGCCAACATTTCTTTATTCATTCATTTCTTCACTTCAGCTCTGTTCACTTTATCCTTTTCACACATAACACAATGTCACCATAAAATTAACTACTAGGAAAATTAAGAATTTACGATAATAGCCTACATTAAGAATTCATGATAGCCTCATTTAAGCTGCAATCCTTCAAGAGATCGGATTTATAAACCGCCAATTCCCGAAACATATCTCATTCATGGTTAGTCACTTAAAAAGAAAAACAACAATAGCCTCCGAATGTGGCTCTAGTCTACCCTACTCTGCAGATAATGTAGCTTACTACAAATATTTTTAATTATAATAATAATAATAATAATAAAAAGAAGAATAATCTCTGTATGTACTTTCTTAGTAGTATCTATTGTTTTCTTTCTGGCTAAGATTCTTGGGAAATATGCGTTGTCCAATTAAGCTTGTTAGCCAACCTTACTGTTGCCAGAGAAACGTCAGTCTGCTTCTAGTCAGGAAGCAGATACAAGCTAGCCTACTACGAAGCAAATCAACATGCCTTATAGCCTACATTCATTGCACTACAGAAAACTAAACTAAACCTAGCTGTCCGGGACCAAAACATTTCCCACAGGTAACATTCTACACTACTGCGAAGGAATTTCTGCGAATGAGCTCGCTCACTCGCTAGCTCGTAGCCCACACATGGAAGGTTGGAGTTACGCATCCGGCAATCCAGTGTTGAATAGCCTAACGTTAAATGTATTTCATAGAATACTAATAGCCCTATTTTAAAACTGTATTTCCATATTTTACTGATGCAAACTATTTAGGCTGTACTAGCTATTTAGGCTGTATGTCTTTCAGCTGTATGTCTTTTTTGCATGTAGCCCACTGTGCATGCATGTCTCCAAATAGACTTGGTTCATTAATTTACATGCTTCTTCATGATCCATAGCTCAGGTGGTGCTGTTCATTGTATTTCATTACACATTAAATACTGCTCATCTACAAACTCATTTAATGTAATTGTGTGCTGTCTGTAATAGGATAACTGTTCTCATTCTTGTCAATAGAGGGCATTATGGGTAAGCGAATATCTGCATACATTTCTTTGGAATGCATCTCTCTCCGTGTTTATCTTCATGCATTATTCATCA
The DNA here is from genome assembly GCA_029718625.1 of Synaphobranchus kaupii. Classification (NCBI taxonomy): domain Eukaryota; kingdom Metazoa; phylum Chordata; class Actinopteri; order Anguilliformes; family Synaphobranchidae; genus Synaphobranchus; species Synaphobranchus kaupii. Next base: position 6,403,936 of record CM056398.1, on the reverse strand, counting down.
TTAGTTAGCTATAAAAAATAAGTGATATCAGATAAAAAACGTCTATGACTTAAAAAAAAGCCATGTTACTCTCGCATAGCCTACATAGCGCTGTCTATAAGTTCTTAATTCCAACTTGCAAAAACTAGGCCTGCCTTTAACTCTATAGGCTTTGGCCCCCTAGTGGTGGGACGCATGCGCCCCAATTTTTTATAGTGTTCATATTTCTCTTAAATTCTAAATGATAACGTTAATAAAACACGGAACTTTCGACGCAAAATTGTTACAAACAGTCACAGCCTGCGAACACATTCGTTTATATGCTTATCAGCTCTCAGGTTACACTACAGAGCCATAAAGCAGCAGGGTGCTAATAGCCCAACCCACTTTTTTTATTTGTTTACAGCCTTCACCTCGCCGCAGTCACAGGCAATAAAATGCGTATCACAAAAGCTCTTGGTACCATTTCAACACGCTAAAAAATCAAGATCCGATTCAGGAACAATTGTATATTATTGAAAAGTTGTATAAATAAACATTAGGTGTTTTTTTCCCGTGCTCACTTCAGTATGCATACAACCGATATACTTCCGGTTTTGTATAAATACATTTTATTTTCTACAAATTCTCTTGAAAAACATGTTTAAGCAACCAAATACGATACCTGGTTATGCAGTTATAACCCTTTTCTGAAGAATCCTCAACGTTTTTTCGTAACCCATTTATCCATTATCCAGGAAAGTCTCAATTTCCACAGTGCGTACCCTTCGCTTTTGCGTTTGTACTACGTTACTACCGTTGCGTAAAAGCATTACTAGACTGCTACAGGAATGATCTAACGTAAAACACGTAGATTATCTTCTACGGGGGTTCCTGCCCTTTCAAACGAAGTAAAACATGTCATATTCAAGCGACTGTGAACGGCGCTGTATCCACGCGTAAAGACAGCCCATAGGGCAATCGGCTGTGCGCTCCTGACTGTCGACAGCATCAGATGACGCCTGTGGCCATTTTGACTGAGTTTATCCTGGAAGGGATGGGCTGGATTGCTGTTACAATTACGTTTTCAGTCTATCCCGATGTATTTAGCAATGTGTAGCTTTTTTTGTGAGCTGAAAAAACGTCACAGACCAGTCTTTCTCTGTAAGCAGACACGGGCAGCTGTATGATGCAATTGCGCTGGTGATGTCTTTGCTGCTTCAAAGTTTACGATTATTTTATACATTTATACGCGAAAGAAGAGCGCTTATTTCACGGTTGCTCAGGTTTTGGAGGTGAAGAAGTGTCCCAGAGGCGAAGAAGTCTGTGTTCTGGCAGAGCAATGACTCTGGCATGGACCCGTGCCTGGACATGTAAGTGTTTTTAAAAATATATAATACAAATTATTATTATTATTATTGTTATTATTATCATCATAATTATCAACAGTATGGAGCGCTATTATCTAGGGTATTTTTAGTTTGGTGATAAATGGATTCTCGCAGGAGTTCGCTAGTTAGCTTCTATGGCGTCACAGGCTGGTAAGGAGCGCCTGCTCTTTGTTTTCTAGCGTTCATTCGCAGTTTCTTTGTGCAGCAACCAACACAAGGGCTAGTTGTTGAATTTACGCATGAAACGACATCCATTCTCAGTACTTTATTTCACGGTTCAGTCAAGACATTACAGTATTATAATAATGTAATTTAGTTCGTGCAAGCTGACAAACTAATTCATAAATCCTAGTTAGCTACGATTGCTAATTATGTTGGAGCTAATATCAGACGTACTGTGGATGTAAGATTTTTTAATGTATATACGTATATATATATATATATATATATATATATAAGTGTGTGTGTGTGTGTGTGTATATATATATATATATATATATATATATATTTTTTTATAAAATACATTTTTTTTCCCACTTAATTGTAATACTTGCCATATGTCTTTTTGAGATAATTTGTGTTCTCATTTTTTAGTGATTCTACTTAGTAATGTACTTGAATCTGTCTTTTTCAGGGAGGACAGTGAAGACACCCCTCCCCCACCTGACACCTCTGTCGTAGGAGGTGGTAACAGACAGGTTTGCCAAATAGTGATGTATAATTCATTACTTTTGCTGTAAAAAGTCAAGTTGAAGGCTTGTTATAGATAAACCTGTTATTCTGCTGGCTTATGGGGCTCTGGTAAATCTAATTTTGAAGTACAGTGCCATTTTAAATGTTTATACCATGGCTTGGATAAATACTAGATTCTGATTGGCTGGAGGGTGGGCATTTATTTTGTTAAACCGCCCGGCAATGAAGTAGCGCCGGCAACATTTTAATCACCGTTCTAAATTAATACGCCGTCTACGTGCCATTTTAAATGTAAAGCAGATTGGTTGGATAACATTAGGGTAAGTAATCCTTTTCGGAGAGGTATTTGGGCACTTTTGGGCACGCTTTGTAAGAGAATACCCTCATACACATAAACACAAAACATGTGTAGGTTAATTTTCTTCAGATTCTGTATTACAAAAAATGTTTTAAAAGAAAAATAAAGTTTTCTGATGATTGACATGCCTAGACAGAAAGATATGCACATGTTTTATATTTGGAGAGGTTCGGATAAATATTGGGACACTGGGCACAGTTTTGGAAAAATTACCAATGGATAAGGAAAGCCTGTAGATATCTTTACCAAATTCTATACACAAGTGGACAACATATCAGTGCACTAGTGTAAGGAATTCTGGCTTGCTCCAGTACTTTGAAGTTGAAATATTCAGTGCTAAACTGTAAAAACACAAGGCGTTTTGTACTTTTTTTTTGTTTTTTTATGTGTATTATGTATAAACTGTATGTGACCATTTTTACATAAATTTATTCTGATGCAAATTTCTGAATGGTACAAGCCTCTTCTTTCATTGAAACTTTCAACCATGGATGTGCAGTGAATAGTTTTTGAGATATTGGCACTTAATTGACACTAGTAAAAACTAGGCGAAAATTGGGCCAAATGGGCCAAAGTAAATAGGGTTAAAAGTCTTGATATCAAAATGTGGCCAAGTTACAACTAACAATATTGTCTATCGTAGCTCACACTAAATAAACTAGCTCTATTCCAAAGCAATGCTATCCAAACTTTCCTAAATTATTTAATGCAACTTGGCCCTGTGTTTCTTCATCTTACCATCTCAAGAGAATGTGGTCAATGAAACTGTATGTGCCACATCAAACTGCAAAATGAAAATAATTTATAGTGGAAATACTCTGATTCAGATGTGTTGCACTTAGAAATTAAACAGAAAAATTACTACACTATAGGGCATGTTTGAACAATTGTCTGCATCCACTGCTTTGGGTCTATGAAAAGCACAGAATGAATAAAATGTATTATCATTATTATTATTATAATTATTATTATGTATTTATTGATTTATTTATTTGGATTTCTATCAAAACCTGTGTGGTCCTACAGAGCATAGATATCCTTGTGTTCACAAAATTCTGTTTGCAAATATCATAAATACTATTATGTTAAGAAAATTGGTACTATTACTTATTTGCCGCCATCTGACCCATGAACAAGTCTGGATACATTTGTAAAAATGCTTTATGTACGCTATTTTCTAGGTAAAAATATTACTCATTTTTATCTGCATTTATTTATTCATCACCCCTTTCTCTATTGTACATGATGTTTCTTCATATAAATGTCTGTTTGTGAATTGTAAAGAATGCTGTAGCAGCAGTTAACATTTTAAAGCCTGCACATTTTCTAAAGTAAACTTGCCAACAAAGTACAACCATATCCTTTCTGGAGTGTAATTGTTCATCAACTGTTAAAAACATTAATTGAAATCATATGTTGTTCCATGAGGCACAATCTCTTCACATGCAAAGATGAAGAAACACAGGGCCAAGTTGCATTAAATAATTTAGGAAAGTTTGGATAGCATTGCTTTGGACTAGAGCTAGTTTATTTAGTGTGAGCTACGATGTGTGACTTTTAAAGGCAGGCCTAGTTTTTGCAAGTTGGAATGAAGAACTTATAGACAGCGCTATGTAGGCTATGCGTGAGTAACTTGGCTTTTTTTACGTCTTAGACGTTTTTGATCTGATATATATATATATATATATACACACACAGTGGCGTAGCGGAGGCCCCCGCACCCCCCGCGGTGCGGGGGAGCCCCGGAGCTTAGGAGGCCCCGCCCCCACTAGATTTTTTTTCTTTACATTGTAGGCTATCCTCTTAGATTTCGTAACGGGAACAGGGCGCAGAGGGCGGGGCCCCTTCCCTTCTATGTTGCTAGGCACCCCGTCATGTGTATCATTCTAATAATTATTTGCTCACCTGCGATAGGGCTAGCCGGCTGATAACTAATGCTCATTGGCAGGCTGGGGCAGCGTTCAAAACAAATCGGGAAGCATTGCTAATTTAACGTTCATTAGTTGCGTTGCCGGTAAAAATGAAAAATGAAGCGCAAATACCCAAGCGGTGCTCAGAAAAACAAGATGAGAGCGAAAGCCGAACAGGAGAGGGCAAAGCTACCAAAAATAACATCATTGTTCCAGCAGGCAGCAAAGGTAGACTCTAACGTTACTGCAGATGCATCGGCAGTAAGCTCCCCACCCGGCCCGGCCACCGCTAGCAACCCCCCGGTCAGCTCCGAGTCCAGGCAGACAGCAGACAGACAGCCCAGCCAGGCCCCCAGCCCCGCTACAGCCGAGCCAGCTAGCTCCCCATCGGACCCCGCCACCGCTAGCAACCCCCCGGTCGTCAGCTCCGAGTCCAGGCAGACAGCAGACAGACAGCCCAACAGCCCCGTTACAGCTGAGCCAGCTAGCCGTGCCTCACGCTTCGAGACAGGTTAGAATAATATAAAGTTTTATTCGCCATAACCAGTACGAGTAGGCTACAGGTTACATTGGAATTGGAATCTAATCAGTTCCTTTTTTTCAGGTAAAAATTAACATAGAGAATACGTTCGCACATACAGCTCCACTAGTACGCATAGGCCTACTGTAGGGAGGTCGAACGTTCTGCCCGCAATGTAATCACAATGGGCATTCCACACACAAAACAAAAAACAAAATTGACGTCTGGGCTCATTTCAACATGTCATTTAACAAGGAAATATACTAAACGAGAGTAGATGAAGCTATTCATTTGTTTCAGAAGTGTACTTACACTTCAACAATGTTATTTTTTTACTTTAGAAGCCAGACATTATTATGCTAATTTGACTCTGTTTACGAACATTTGTGCCTATACTTAACGCTGTACCGAAATCAATGGGGTCATAATAAAACATCCAACCACATTTAAGTCGTTAATACACATTTTATTACAAGAAAAACTCACTGTGAAATGTTTTAGGTGTTAATCGATCGGTATGTATCGATACTTTCGTCTATTTAGGTGTCCTGAAAACGTTACATGTGCCGCGCGTCCTGCGTCCTCATTTTACAGCCACTTCAGAAGCAAAATGGCACCAAAAAAATAAGGTGCTCGCCACCTTATTCGAAATAACCCCAGAAGGGATTTTGTAATAGTGAAATGAAATGTTATTCAAATTGTGGCCAACCCCTGTCTTGACATCATGCCGATTGTTCAAATGCGATTGGTCCAAGATATGCTGGCAAAGAGGCGCTTTGAAATGTTTTCTGATGTGGCTAGGTCAGTAAACTCCAGATGAACAACGACATTTTTACATGTAGATCTTCATCAAAATCTCGTCTACAGTATGTTATAAAGCATTTTAATATTGCGAATGGGTGTTTTTTTAAAATTAACATGAAAAGGGAACATGCACCTTATAGATTCCGAATCCAAAAACTGAGAATTCTGATAACCAGTGCCAGCTAAAGTCGCTAGCTGCTATGTTTTTCTCTGGACCATATCGCCGGTAAACTCCATATGAACAACGACATTTTTACACGTAGATCTTCATCAAAATCTCGTCTACAGTATGGTATAAAGCATTTTAATATTGCGAATGGGTGTTTTTTTTAATTAACATGAAAAAGGAACATGGGTCAGACCCAGACGCATTAAGTAGGCTAATCAATGTTACTGTTGCGAATACAGTGGAATTCTGAAGCCGCGGGACCGCCAAGTTTGAAACTGACGTTTGGCAAGTATGGCGTTTTGGGAGTACATATTTAATTAAATACAACACGCCATAACAATATATGTGAGTAAATGTGTAGAGTATATTAGTTTTCCTGTACGAATACCACAAAATATCGGTTCTTGTTGTTGAAAAAATAAGGATAACGGTATCCTAAAAGCAGCACAGATGATGATGTGTTTCCGTCCAACGAGAGTGATTACACGGAAGTGAAACAGGCTAATTTAAAAATAATTTTAAAGCGAACAAACGTCCTTTTTTTTCTGACAAGCTAGCGATTTATATATAGCATTTAGGACAATATACATGAAAAATAAGCTGGCAAAATATGTTTTCTGAAAAATCACGAAAACGGGTTTGACCTATACTAGTAATAAACCAACGTCATTCAAACACTGCTACAACCGGACTGTACACTAGTTCAAAAACTTCACATAGCTACCTAGCTTGTCAGCTAACAACGGTCATGTTTTACGTTTAGCTAGTTAGCTTAGCAAGCTTGCTTCCTAAACCGTTCCTGTTTTGAAGCGTAATGCAACCAAAATAACTGCCGACTCGTACTCGTCCAAGTCAGGAATACAAGGCTATGTACTTTTTGCATTTGACAGATCTTACCAGCTGTAACTCCTGTCTCCTGACTGCAGCCTCTACTATGTAGCCTATAGGATGTGTTTTGTTTGTTTTCTGTAGGCTACTTTTCTTTTATACAGAATGTTATGTTATGTGAACCGTTCCGTTGTGTGAACTCAGATAGGCTATAACGAATGTTCTACAATACCTTCGTTACAAAAAATACAAAGCCACTTGTTTGTATTTGTCAATGATGCCTGAAAAAATAAAAATTTTTTAAAAAGCTTTAAGTGGCCGCGATGTCTATCCCATGTCACTCTATTATTGATTTAGGGGAGGGGCCCCATGGTCCGACCTGCGGGGGAGCCCCGAAATATTGCGCAACGCCACTGTACACACACACACATATATATATATATATACATATATAATATACACACTCACACACACATATTTATATATATATACAGATCCTTTCCAAAAAATTAGTTGGTTTTTTTCCATAATTCCATTCAAAAAGTGAAACTTTCATAGATTATAGATTCATTACACACAAAGTGTTATATTTCTAGCCTTTATTTGTTTCATTTTTCATAATTTTGGCTTACAGCTCCAGAAAACCCCCAAAACAGTATTTCAAGAAATTAGAATAGTGTGTCGAAAACTTAATTCAGTTATTTCAGAGAATTAATGTTTTAGACTGAGTGTCACACTATCATCTAATTTACTCAAAACACCTGCAAAGTTTATCTCAGTTTGGTTCAGTATGGGGAAGACTGCAGACTTGACAATTGGCCAGAAGACCATCATTGACACCCTCCAGAAGATGGGTAAGCCACAAAAGGTCATCGCTAAGGAGGCTGGCTGTTCACAGAGTGCAGTGTCCAAGCATATCAATAGAAAGTTTAGTGGAAGGGAAAAATGTGGCAGGAGAAGGTGCACAAGCAAAAGAGATGACCGTAAGCTTCAGCGGATTGTCAAGCAAAGACGATTCCAAAATTTGGCGGAGATGCAGAGGGAGTGGACTGAGGCTGGAGTCAGTGCTTCAAAAACCACCACGTACAGACGTATCCGGGACATGGGCTACAACTGTCGGATTCCTCGAGTCAAGCCACTCCACTCATTCTCTGAAATAACTGAAGTAAATGCTGATTTTCGACACACTATTCTAATTTCTTGAAATACTGTTTTGGGGGTTTTCTGGAGCTGTAAGCCAAAATTATGAAAAATGAAACAAATAAAGGCTAGAAATATTTCACTTTGTGTGTAATGAATCTATAATCTATGAAAGTTTCACTTTTTGAATGGAATTATGGAAAAAAAAAAACTTCCATGATATTCTAATTTTTTGGAAAGGATCTGTATATATATACACACACGTATATACATTAAAAAATCTTACATCTACAGTACGTCTGATATTATCTCCAACATAATTAGCAATCATAGCTAACTAGCATTTATGAATTAGTTTGTCAGCTTGCACTAACTAAATTACAATATTATAATACTGTAATGTCTTGACTGAACCGTGAAATAAAGTACTGAGAATGGATGTAGTTTCATGCATGAATTCAACAACTAGCCCTTGTGTTGGTTGCTACACAAAAAAACTGCGAATGAACGCTACAAAACAAACCCCCTTAGCAGGAGCTCCTTTCCAGCCTGTGACAACATAGATGCTAACTAGCGAACTTCTGCGAGAATCCATTTATCACCAAACTAAAAATACTCTATATAATAGCGCTCCATACTGTTGATGATTATGATGATGATGATGATGATGATAATAACAATAATAATAATGAGTATTATATATTTTTAAAAACACTTACATGTCCAGGCACGGGTCCATGCCACAGAGTCATTGTTATGCCTGAGGACAGACTTCTTCACCTCCGGGACACTGCGGTGGAGCACCTCCAAAACCTGAGCAACCGTGGAATAAGCGCTCTTCTTTCCACCGTTGCTTGCCACGTTCACGTATAAATGTATAAAATAATCGTAATCATTGAAGCAGCAAAGACATATGACCAGCGCAATTACACCATACAGCAAACCACATACATGTAAAGAGAAAAACTGGCCTATGACGTACATACAGCTAACAAAAGCACTACACATGGCTAAATATCATCTGGATAGGCTAAAACGTACTTGTACAGCAATCCAGTCCATCCCTTCCAGGATACGCTCAGTAAAAATGGCCACAGGCGTAATCTGATCCTGTCTACAGCCGAGTGCGCACAGCACGATTGCCCTATGGGCTGTCGTTACGCATGGATACAGCGCCATTCCCATTCGCTAGAATATGACATATTTTGCTTCGTTTTAAAGGGCAGGAAACCCCGTAGAAGATAATCTACGTGGTTTACGTTAGATCATCCCTGAAGCAGTCTAGTAATGTTTTTACGCAACGCTAGTAACGTAATGCAAATGCGATGGGTACACACCATGGAAATGGAGATTTTGCTAGAGAATGGATAAATGGATTACGAAAAAAACGTTCAAGATTCTTCAGAAAACAGTTATAACTGCATAACCAGGTATCAAATTTGGTTGATTAAACATGTTTATCAAGAGATCTTGTAGAAAATAAAATACATTTAAACAAAACCTGAAGAACATCGGTTGTATGCATAGTGAAGTGAGCACGGGGAAAAAACACAATGTTCATTTATACAACTTTTCAGTAACATACAATTGTTCCTAAATTGGATCTTGATTTTTTAGCGTGTAGAAACTGTACCAAGAGTTTTTGTGATATGCATTTTATTGCCTGTGACTGCAGCGAGGTGAAGGCTGTAAACAGTGGGTTGGGCTATTAGCACCCTGCTGCTTTATGGCCCTGTAGTGTAACCTGAGAGCTGATAAGCATATAAATGAATGTGTTCGCAGGCTGTGACTGTTTTAAAACAATTTTGCCTCGAAAGTTCCGTGTTTTATTAACGTTTTAATTTAGAATTTCCGAAAACATGAAATTTCCTATGAACACTATAAAAAATTGGGACGCATGTGTCCCACCACTAGGGGGCAAAAGTCCATAGGGTTAAAAGAAGCATAGCATTTGCACAACAGTTTTGCCAAACATTAACTTAGCCATTGGTACCAAGTTGGTACCAAGTTGGAATCGAACCACTCGTCTACTACCGGCTGACAGGGTTTTGCAGCAGTGATTCTCCAGCGGTTGCTACACGGGGGGAATTGAATTAGAATAGGGGTTCAATTGTCTATTAAATTGGGAGAAAATGGGAAAAATCAGAAATAAAAAATAAAATAAAAAAACTGCAGGGCTCAAGTCTCGATCTAACTCAATTAACCCACCAAGTTTCAGAACTTTATATCAAACGGTTTTAGTAGTACTAGCATTTATGCAATAAGCCACGCCCAATGCAAAATTCATTGGCTTTTCATTCGGCCAATTCTTGACATACGCCTTAGTAAAGTTATGCATGTATGTAGGGATGCGGGTTGAATACCTTGAACAGGTTTGGTATAAATTGGTCTAATTCTGTAGGAGGAGTAGCATTTTAAGTGTTTTACAAGTAATGCTAATTAGCGGAAAATCCAATAGGGCTAACTTGATGGTTCCTTGAGGCAAATTTGTTCAGTATGACCAGAAGGACCTCTATACCACATTTTGTGACTAGATAAAACGGGGTGTATGCAGTGGGCGTGTCAATGATTTTTAGTGAATTTTTAATTATTTTCTTATATTTGGATCTATATAGCGCCACCACGTGGCTCGATTGGGTTGAACCTGGAGATGTCAGGTCCAGATTTTACTCATAAAAGAGATTCCAAGTTTCATAACTTTCTGTGAAATGGTTTTGGAATTATTAGCATTTTCGTGATAAGCCACGCCCACTGGATATTTATTGGCTCGTCATTCGGCCATCTTTTAAAACATCAAAATTCTGTATGTATGTTTTATGAAGCATGGTGTATAGAATGTTTTTACCAGGTTTCATGTAAATTGGTGAAATTTTATAGGAGGAGTAGTATTATAAGTGTTTTGCAAATAATGCTAATTAGCTGAAAATCCAATAGGGCTAACATGATGGTTCCTTGAGGCAAATTTGTTCAGTATGAGCAGAAGGACCTCTATACCACATTTTGTGACTAGATAAAACGGGGCGTATGCAGTGGGCGTGTCAATGATTTTTAGTGAATTTTTAAATATTGTCTTATATTTTGATCTATATAGCGCCACCACGTGGCTCGATTGGGTTGAAACTGTAGAGGTCAATTCCTCATGTTACTCTTAATAGACCTACCAGGTTTCATAACTTTTTGTGAAATGATTTTGGAATTATCAGCATTTTCGTGATAAGTCACACCCATTGAAAATTAATTGGCTCGTCATTCGGCCATCTTTTAAAATATCAAAATTCTGTATATAACTTTTATGAAGCATGGTCTAAGGAGTTTGTATACGTGGTTTCATGTAAATTGGTGAAATTTTGCAGGAGGAGTAGCATTTTAAGCGTTTAAAAAAAATGCTAATTAGCAAAAAATCCAATATGGCGGACTTTATGGGTCCTTGAGGCAAATTTGTTCAGAATGAGCAAAGGGACCTGTATAACAAATCTTGTGACTCTAGGTGAAACGGGGCATCGGCAGTGGGCGTGTCAATGTCAAAATTTTGTCACGTGCACTACAGCGCCACAAAGTGTTCAATCTGCGTCATAATATAGAGAATCCAAGGGTTTCGCAATCCCGTGCCAAGTTTGGTGATTCGAGGCCAAACCAGCTCACGGGAATTTTAGGTGAAAGGGGAGAAAAATAAATAAATAAATAAATATAGCTGCAAGCAGCAATTCCTGGGGTCCAAACAGTATAAGAAACAGTTGGCACACCCAGAAAGTATGTGGAGGAAAGGAGGGGAAGAGACAAATCGAGAAAAGGAGAGAACTACGAGGCGTGAACACATTTGGGACAGCTTATCTACTTCTCTGTCATAAAAGTTGTTGTTGACTATTGATTAAAGGGATAGTTCACCCATTTTGAAAGATTTGTATATTGTTTAACTTACTTACTTTTAAATTATTGTTTTACTTACTCCAGAAATAGTATGTAAGGCTGTAGTGATAGCTACAACGCTGAGACCAGGACAGCATCACTACAGCCTTACATACTATTTTTGGAGGCGAGTAAAACTATATAAAATTTTTCTAAATGGGTGAACTATCCCTTTAAGTAGCCCTATCATAACTTTGGCTGATGCAGAGCCCTCAAATACTCCGATAGCTAATCATAGATCATAAACATTCATCAGCCTATTTAAAGGGGCACTATGCAGGATTTTTAGCCTTGCTGTGGTCCTGTATTTACATTCAAAAAGTCTCCTCCTCTTTCTAAACCCCACCCACTCCCCTCCTTTGAGGTAGAAATTGTATAGTAACTTACGGGCAAGAAACATGCAAAAAACATCAAACGAAGATAAAATGAAAATAACATTTTTAGCAATGTGTATTGTTCTGTATGGATGGTAAATGTAATTGGGCAGTGTTATAACAATTAAATAAAAACTTTTTAAATCGTTTTGAAGTCCTCAGCTCCCCAACATTGACCCTTGCTTCATATACTGAAGGCTACGTCACTCTGGATAAAAATGCCTGCTAAGTATCTGGCTCAACGTTACTACAGTCCCCGACAAACGCAGTTGTAATTGGAGATTCTATGTTTGCAACGTAAATTTTGCCAGTGGGTTCAAGGATTTTAATGTGTACCCTACTGTTTTCCTGGTGCAAGAGTGGATGGCATAGGCAACATCAACCTACTGCGGTCATTACAAAACATAATGTAATCATTAATGCGGGTAGAAATTACACCAGGTTGAGAAAATCTGAAGTTTTAACCCTATGGACTTTGGCCCCCTAGTGGTGGGACGCATGCACCCCAATTTTTTATAGTGTTCATATTTCTCTTAAATTCTAAATTAAAATGTTAATAAAACACGGAACTTTCGACGCAAAATTGTTAAAAACAGTCACAGCCTGCGAACACATTCGTTTATATGCTTATCAGCTCTCAGGTTACACTACAGGGCCATAAAGCAGCAGGGTGCTAATAGCCCAACCCACTGTTTACAGCCTTCACCTCGCTGCAGTCACAGGCAATAAAATGCATATCACAAAAACACTTGGTACAGTTTCTACACGATAAAAAATCTAGATCCGATTTACGAACAATTGTATGTTACTGAAAAGTTGTATAAATGAACATTATGTGTTTTTTCCCTGTGCTCACTTCACTATGCATACAACCGATGTTCTTCCGGTTTTGTTTCAATATATTTTATTTTCTACAAGATCTCTTGATAAACATGTTGAATCAATCAAATTTGATACCTGGTTATGCAGTTATAACTGTTTTCTGAAGAATCTTGAACATTTTTTTGTAATCCATTTATCCATTCTCCAGGAAAATCTCCATTTCCATGGTGCGTACCCATCACATTTGCATTTGTACTACGTTACTTCCGTTGCGTAAAAACATTACTAGACTGCTTCAGGGATGATCTAACATAAGCCACGTAGATTATCTTTTACGGGGTTTCCTGCCCTTTAAAACGATGTAAGGTATGTCATATTCTAGCGAATGGGAACGGCGCTGTATCCATGCGTAACGACAGCCCATAGGGCAATCGTGCTGTGCGCTCTCGGCTGTAGACAGGATCAGATTACGCCTGTGGCCATTTTTACTGAGTTTATCCTGGAAGGGATGGACTGGATTGCTGTACAAGTACGTTTTAGTCTATCCAGATGATATTTAGCAATGTGTAGCGCTTTTGTGAGCTGTATGTACGTCATAGGCCAGTTTTTCTCTTTACGTGTGGTTTGCTGTATGGTGTAATTGCGCTGGTCATATGTCTTTGCTGCTTCAATGATTACGATTATTTTATACATTTATACGCGAACGTGGCAAGCAACGGTGGAAAGAAGAGCGCTTATTTCACGGTTGCTCAGGTTTTGGAGGTGCTCCACCGCAGTGTCCCGGAGGTGAAGAAGTCTGTCCTCAGGCATAGCAATGACTCTGTGGCATGGACCCGTGCCTGGACATGTAAGTGTTTTAAAAAATATATAATACAAATTATTATTATTATTATTGTTGTTATTATCATCATCATAATCATCAACAGTATGGAGCGCTAGAATATTTTTAGTTTGGTGATAAATTGATTCTCGCAGAAGTTCGCTAGTTAGCTTCTATGTTGTCACAGGCTGGTAAGGAGCTCCTGCTAAGGGGGTTTGTTTTGTAGCGTTCATTCGCAGTTCGGCTAGTTGTTGAATTCACGCATGAAACTACATCCATCCTCAGTACTTTATTTCACGTTTCAGTCAAGACATTACAGTATTATAATAATGTAATTTAGTTAGTGCAAGCTGACAAACTAATTCATAAATCCTAGTTAGCTACAATTGCTAATTATGTTGGAGCTAATATCAGACGTACTGTGGATGTAAGATTTTTTAATGTATATACGTATATATATATGTGTGTGTGTGTGTGTGTGTGTATATATATATACAGTATATATATGTGTGTGTGTGTGTATGTATATATATATATATATATATACATTTTTTTTTTCACTTAATTGTAATACTTGCCATATGTCTTTTTGAGATAATTAGTGTTCTAATTTTTTAGTGATTCTACTTAGTAATGTAATTGAATCTGTCTTTTTCAGGGAGGACAGTGAAGACACCCCTCCCCCACCTGACACCTCTGTCGTAGGAGGTGCTAACAGACAGGTTTGCCAAATAAAGTGATGTATAATTCATTACTTTTGCTGTAAAAAGTCATGTTGAAGGCTTGTTATAGATAAACCTGTTATTCTGCTGGCTTATGGGGCTCTGGTAAATCTAATTTTGAAGTACAGTGCCATTTTAAATGTTTATACCATGGCTTGGATAAATACTAGATTCTGATTGGCTGGAGGGTGGGCATTTATTTTGTTAAACCGCCCGGCAATGAAGTAGCGCCGGCAACATTTTAATCACCGTTCTAAATTAATACGCCGTCTACGTTATCTGCTGCCAGCGCCATTAGAGTCGACACTTTTATGAATGGTATCCATAGCAACACCAACAGCTGATTAATAAAGCCGGCAAATAACGCTAAATTCGCCGATTCATGCAATTTTCTTAAATAATGTAACTAATGACAAAAATAACCAAAATTGGTGCTAATCTTATGGTATAAAGTTGAGAAGGAACTATTTGCTTCCTTATAGAATCAATTGTTTTCAGAACTACCAACGAGAGGTTTCTGCATAACTACGGACAAAATAGAACTAGTAACGAGAAATAGAATTAGCAACGAGATGTTTTCTGTTCAAATAGAACTATCAACGAGCAGTTTTGTATGACAACGGCAAACTACATGCCAAAATGGCCTCGGAAGGATATTTAAATTTCAGCTGATAAAGTCGATAAAAATCAATAAATATAAATGTGACTATACGTATATAATAATTGTTGGTAACCATGGTATAAGCGCAATAATGACCTCGGAGCCGGGCATTACACTCGGCTGCGCCTCGGGCAATTTACTACCTCCGCGTTGGGCATTTAAACTGTGTAATGCCTGGCTCCTCAGTCATTATTGCTTACAAAGCAGATTGGTTGGATAACATTAGGATAAGTAATCCTTTTCGGAGAGGTATTTGGGCACTTTTGGGCATGCTTTGTAAGAGAATACCCTCATACACATAAGCACAAAACACGTGTAGGTTAATTTTCTTCACATTCTGTATTACAAAAACTGTTTTAAAAGAAAAATAAAGTTTTCTGATGATTGACATGCCTAGACAGAAAGGTATGCACATGTTTTATATTTGGCGAGGTTTGGAAAGGTTTTGGGACACCTGGGCCCCGTTTTGGGAAAAATGCTAATGCATAAGGAAAGCCTGTAGATATCTTTTTCAACCATGGATGTGCAGTGAATAGTTTTTGAGATATTGGCACTTAATTGACACTAGTAAAAACTAGACGAAAATTGGGCTAAATGGGCCAAAGTAAATAGGGTTAAAGAACGATTTTATTTCATTATCGGCCTATATCTGTATCAAATCCATTTGCAAGCTTGTGATTTCAGGACCGCTTCCTGTTTTAAACCCTGGCAGTGAGAAATTCAGCCAGCTCAGTGCCCTAAATGTCTGGCTGGAAAAATGGTGTGCTTGTTCAGTGTCAAAATTAGCAAACCATATCTTGTCTATCATAGCTAGCTAAATACCATTGTAAGGTAAATTACTTTTTCATGAAGATATTTGCATACAAATATTATTTATTTTCTGAAATACAACGTAATATTCCATTGTTATATTAATTTAATTCAAAAGGTACCTGACTTCAGCCACCTAGTTACCAAAGGTAGCTTGCTGCATAGCTAGAAGTAACATAGCCTACTTACATGTCCAACAGAAAACACTAACTCCGTGTTGCTTTTCATTCCATTGCTAAACGTCAGCTGTGGCCATTGAGGAAAAGAAAATCCTAAGTTGACTCGCTTCTTGAACATGCCCTGCAGGCTTCTTGCTTCGCTGTACCTCCTCTTCTTCACCTCCGCCATTGCAGTAGCTAAGTGGCAATGGCAACAAAGGCGTGATCCCACACCACAGGCTCTGTAGCCATCCCCACACAGAAAAGAGCGCCACGCCCAGACACGCCCCGAACACATCTTAGAATAATAAATACAGGCATTGGAGCAAGGTTTCAGCAATAATTTTTTTAACAGAGATTGCTAGTGCTCAGCTGACTGGTTATGCATCAGTGGCGGCTCCTGAGCTGAAAATTGGGGAGGCAGAAAACTTCCCTTTAAACTGATTATTGGTCTTAATCATTTTTCAATCAGTTTCCTTGATTAACAATAGGCTACATCAGCGTTTAATTCACCAATTACTCAATGCCATCAAATGTAGCCAGTTCTCCTCAATTAGGCTATTAGGCAAGTAATAAAATTATTTTAACTTGCATCGCAAAATTGTGCACATTTTAATCAACATTATAATTGTGGATACATGTGCTCTTCGTTCTCCGCACTCTTAATTCCGAAAATATCCATGGAAATTAAACGATCTTAAAGCTCAGCTTTTGTTAGATAATTTTTTTAATTATTTAAAAAAAATAATCTAACAAAAGATGAGGTTGTGCTAAACCTGCAATAAAAAAGAATCTAACAAAAGCTGAGCTTTCAGATCGTTTAATTTCCATGAATATTTTCGTAATTAAGAGTGCGGAGAACGAAGAGCACATGTATCCACAATTATAATGTTGATTAAAATGTGCACAATTATGCGATGCAAGTGAAAATAATTTTATTACTTGCCTAATAGCCTCATTGAGAAGAACTGGCTACATTTGATGGCATTGAGTAATTGGTGAATTAAACGCTGATGTAGCCTATTGTTAATCAAGGAAACTGATTGAAAAATGATTAAGACCAATAATCAGTTTAAAGGGAAGTTTTCTGCCTCCCCAATTTTCAGCTCAGGAGCCGCCACTGTTATGCATGTATGGCAGTATGCATGGTTATTTTATAATATTTTAAAGTAAAACATCCTGCATGGAGTGGGTGAAAAATTTGATTGATGTAATAATCGCGATTATAGATTTTTTGATTCTGCATCGATGCGCAAATTTCAAACATCGATCTCTATTTTTCTGGGCTCCATTCAGTTTTTTATGCCAACATACGTATGATGTGGTTTAAACCCAACAATAGATAGCGCATTGACAAAAAAACAGAGTTTGTTTCAGAAATAAAGTTTGAGATGCAGATACTTCCTTGTCAGCCTGAACTGTATTTTTAACATGATAGCATGGCAGATTGACACCAGCAATCAACGCACTCTAGATCAAGTTCTTGGAAAATTTCCACCCAACTTTGAGCAAGAAATGAACACAACTAAATCTATAGCATACTTAATCTCAAAAGTCGCAAGATTTGCACCTATACAAGTGGTAGAAAACCAAGGCTTTTGAGATATGCTCAAAGCAGTAGAGCCTAGATATGTCATCGTTTGTTTTTTTTTCCGAAAAGATGATACCCAAGCTTTACAACAATATGGTTGCGCTGTAATAAATCAATCAACGTGACGGACGGGGTTGAAAAAAGTCAGTCAGACGCCATCGTCTATTTTTACCAGTCATTAAGTTTGTTTTAATGTTCACCCATTTTATATCGTATGTAGGCTATGTCGGTATTATAGCATTTTAATTCTAACTAATATAAATAGATTCATAATAAAAATTATTAGGTTGAAGTATGACATGAGCCTACAGTTTTCTTGCACTGTCCTTGCTCAGCTAGTGTTGCAAATAAAATTGGGGCAGATCAATTGCCTTTAAAATAAAGTGCAGAACATGTTTATTTTAAAGAACCATTTCAATTCTAGCTTGCTCTAACGATAGCTGAACAAAAAGCTAAATTTGTGACACGACAGAGTGATGCAACTCCGATAACTAGAAGAATCTAAGCTAGAATTAATTGGAAGATCTTTGTCAAGGCGTCTATCTAACCATTAGGGTATCAATCCAAATTGGCTTCAATACTGAAAATTGAATGTAACAGAAAATAGTATTTTGTGAAGAAATCTTCCGTACCAGTAATTGGATAAAAGGCTGCTTTCCATATGAAGTTGTGCAGAGGTTTACAATGGACTGATTTTTTCAATTTCATGTTGGATACATTTGTTTTGATTTATGTCTACACAATAAAAAATAATGTAGCCTATTGTAGGTTAATTCAGTTGTAGTATTTTTATGTAAATCATTAAGTATAACTGTTTAATGTTTTTGGAGGTATTATGCAGTCAAGTTGCAGAAAAAAAATAGTGATCCATCAAATTAATTAGAAGATCTTGATGCATAGAGAATTGTTTGTTAATCGAATCACAGCCCCAATAATCAAAATCAAATTGAATTGTGATTACCACCCCTACTGCATAGTGCACCTTTAAAGTTGCAAAACAGCTTCTATGTTTCCAGTACAAGTATACGCAAACATAATAATTTACTGTAATTCAAGCTACTTTGACAGCCTACGACATTCTATTGCCAGTTAATTGAATCTCATAGGGTCATTCAGAAATATTTCTGTAGATTAGTGAAACAAATTTTTCGCTTTATATTATCCAAGTTATTGTTTCTCAATGGTCATATTATGGCAGTGTTATAAGGTCATATAAGGTCAGGGAATACATACACAGATGCATCTTCTTGGTTTTGGAATAGGACAGAATAATAATTGTATGTCGATAATGAATTATTACCTTCTTAAGGGCTGTGGAGATGTATGACATAAATAACACTCCAGACACTATGTGACTTATTATTATATATATTTTTTTTAATACTTCCCTCTCTTTCTTTTGAATCACATAGGAGTGTACTCAAATGCATAAACACAATGGGTAATGGTAATTCAGAAATGACACATAAAAAATTTAAAATAATAAAAAACACACAAAATCTGTCAATAAAGTAATAAAAGTCCTAGCTAGGTTGCAGCATGTTATTCAGTCTAGTTGTGTACAACTACCCGCCAAGGTTTTGAGCTAATTATTAAAGCAACATTACTGTAGATAGATGCACCCTGATGCTCATTGAAGGAGCAAAACCTTGTAGACATATTACCATAGATGAATTTGTCCAGATGTCCTTCATTTATAAAGGAGCGCTGTCCTCAGTATTATTGTTGCAGAATTTATCCTGATGCCTCTTTATTTATAATGGAGTGATGATAAAACAAAACAAAAATGGAGCACTCTTACTTAAGACTGGTTGAACGATGACAAAATTGTCCCGCTCAGCGTCGCAACTAGAAGCGTCCAGGCCAGCATGCACATTCAGACCAGTAGCTCTTCCCATGCAGACATGTCACTGCAAGCTATTTCAAAAATTATGATTTCAGACACAATGTAGTTGGCATTTCCACACAGCAGTACTAATAACCATTCATATAAAATGTTTCCAAAACAAACGGAGCATCTCTTCTCTCTTATCTATCTCTTTATCTCGTATCTCTTTGACAACACCCAAGATGAATGATTCAAATAAATGCTAGAATAATTAAAATACAAATGTGAATTTTTAAATCAAATCAAAAGAGCCAAGGGCGTAGGAGTGGTTTGGCATCTGTAGGGGACACTTCAGTGGTAGGGGGTCTGGGGGCATGCCCACCCGGGAAGAACATTTTTGAAAAACAGAACTTAAATGCTCATTTCTAGTGCCTTTTAAGAACAGTATTTATTAATCTGATGTTAAAAAAATTATAACGTAAAACAAAAGCACTCCAAACAAGCTAACAATAACCTACTGCAAATCTTTAAATAAAAATTATTTAATTGGTGCTCTTAAGTTAAGTTATACTTTATTGACCCCGTGGGGTAATTTATCCTCTGCATTTGACCTATCCTAACTACTTAGGAGCAGTGGGCAGCCATAGTGCAGCGCCCGGGGACCAACTCCAGTTCTGATGCCAGTGCCTTAGTCAAGGACAATGGCAGGAGTTTACCTAACCTGACATACATGTCTTTGGTGTGGGAGGAAACTGGAATTCCCGGAGGAAACCCACGCGGACAAGGGGAGAACATGCAAACTCCACGCAGAGAGAACCAGGACCGGGATTCGAACCCAGAACCTCTTTCTTGCGAGGTGCAGCACCACCTTGCCACTGCTCTTGCAAAGTCTCCCTCCCTCCCTTTCTTTTCTCATGTTGCTGGATCACATGCTCAGTGGCGTAATTTCAGCAAACAGTAGGGTATGGCAAGTTTACTTGGGGGTTGAAATGTGATTTTTTTTAAAACGCCTTTTAAATAGTGGATTTTGGTGAGTTCTAAAGAAAGATTATTCTAAAAATGATCTATCATTAGTTGTAAACTAATCGCGATTAGCATTTAGCTATGTAATGTGGTAAAACATACTAAACAATGTATGATTAGCTAGGTTGACAAACATTCTTGAAATGAGCAATAAAGAAGTTCATTTCGGAGACATTAGTCTCTGCTCTATGCACTTGCTAGCTGGGTAGCATATGTAGGTGTAGCTCATTTTTCCTATTCCATTTTTGCAGCAATAAAAAACAATTCCCACATTAGACTAATGTTAATTAATTATACACTTCATTTTTTTGAGCGAGATTTTCAGGACTCACCTGTAAAGTTTTGCTGTCTGCTAGCTAGCTAGCTGCTGGTCAACTAACAGTTCGCTAGCGTTAGCAGTTAACATGCTGGCGAAAGTAATTTGCAGGAACCAAACGCCAATTCTGAGCGAATGAGCGAAATATTTAAACAGTAGTAGCATAATGGGTAAGCCTTAAGCTTTGTGATAATGGGTAAGCCTTAAGCTTATTGCTAGTGTTTTGCCTGACTTTAACTGGGACGGGGGATAGGGAAGGTGCGATCTCCCTCATCAGGCAGAGTAGCAGGACAGCAGAGAAGCGGCGCCTGAATCGCCTTTGAAACCGGCCATACTATGCCATACCCAAATGACGCCACTGCTGAATTATTATTAGATATTATTCTGTTTCTATTTTAAATACTGGGTTGGGTAACGTTACTAATGCTAGCTGAGTTAGTGAACACATGATAACCAAACATTAACGTTATGCATTATCGCATTAGCCATCAGATACTTTCATCTAACACTTTTAACATCGGTTAGACCATCATCCCACATTTGGTTTCTAGCTAGCTAACGTTAGTTGGAACACAAGCGAACAGTGACCCTGGGAACTAAATAAAGTTAATGTGCATAAAAATGCACTTGCTTCTGGGTGGTTGATCTTGTTTGAGTAGGCTATGGTGCCTAGGCAAGATAAGCTAACTCGACAGCTAGCAACGAACAAATGGCTCGACTGGCCACAGCAGGACGTTTCATCAGTACAAGTTATAAAACGGATATGTAAGCAATAATCAACGACGAGGTGTGCGTTACACGGTTTTATCCGCACGACGTTGAGGCGAAGAACCACCCGACGCTCAGCGGAGGGTGGTTGCCTCAGCGGAGTGCAGTTAAAACCGTGTAACGCACACCTCGGAGTTGATTATTGCGCTTATACCATGGTTACCAACAATGATTATATAGTTACTTTCATATTTATAGATTTTTATCGATTTAATCAGCTGAAATTTAAATATACTTCCACAGCTCTTTGGGCTTGTTGTTTTTGCGTTGTCATGCAAAACAGCTGGTTGGTAGTTCTAATTGAACAGAAAACATCTCGTTGCTAATTCTATTTCTCGTTACTAGTTCTATTTAAGTGCGTTGCTATGCAAACCCTCTCATCGTTAGTTCTGAAAACAATTGATTCTATCGGGGGGAAAAATTGTTCCTTCTCGGTTATAACATACAATTGGCACCAATTTTGGCTATTTTTGTCATGACATTATTTAAGAAAATTGTATGAAACCATAACTCAATCAGATTCAACATTACCTCCCTCTCTCTGTCTTGCTTTTTAAAAATGGTTTGGTCACGCAGTGTGTAGCAGATTCGCATCATGATGTCCTATGGGACCATCTAAAAAATACTACGGAGTTTGTTAGATGTAACTTATCGAAGAATTTTCACTGGATAAAAAGTTTTCTACATATAGCCTATAGGCTACAGATTAACATGCTTTGTGAAGTAGCCTAGCTTGCATTCACAAGCAGTCAGCGTGTTGCCGACGTCAATTTACATGCAAATTCCTACTATGATAAATTCGTAATAAATGAATAAATAATGCACTTCTAACCACAAAAATGTTTTGCTATATTGAAGTAGTTGTAACTAAGATATCTGCCGAATACAAACTTTTTTTAATCTGTAGATTAATGTTTTTTATAAATCAGATGTATGCTGCTGCTACGGCAACGTTAACTTCTACCTTAGAGACGGATTTATGGCTCGCAGTAAAAAAAAAAGATTAGGCTACGCATTGCACATAAACACCATGCGCTTTGCTAACTCCGTGATAATGTAACTGGCTAGCTATATAGTTACCTCGCCACGTATTGCATTTGCATTATCTGAAAAACAATGACAAAAGTTTATCGTAGCCAAAGTTAGCCTACTATTTGCAGCATACCTACGAGGCGAAGTAGCCGTCTACCGTAGGCTACAGTAACGTTAGTCACTGAGGAAAATTAAGTAGGTAGGCTACATTCGTTTACTTTATTAATTCACTTTATTTATTCCACTTATTTTCTAGAACGTCTTGGACTCTGAATTGACCGGTCATGTTTGCCATTCCCAGGTTGCGTAGTACTAGCTGGCCAGGCAGGCAGCGCATTAATTTAGAACTGTGATTAAACTTGTGACCCGGATGACTGACCGGTTATACAGAATAACGACCAGTCATTGACCAATCAGAATCGAGTATTCACCCATACCGTGGTATAATGTAATAATAATGATTATGTAATACGCAATATCTTTGCTGTCTAACTATGTTATATCTTGTAATGTTAAGGTTACCGTTTTCATTTTTCTATCGTCTCATCCTGAATCAACTAACTTAATCCATCCCGCCAGCAGGTTACTTTGTGTGTGGGTAAGAGAGAGAGACGGGGTGGGGTGGAGTAGTTATGTTTTACACATGGCGACTCGCCTTTTTCAGACCTGGGGCTATAGCCCGGGGCCTAGGCACGCCGATGCAATTTATAAAAACATAAACTGTAGCCTGCAATAACAGTGAGGCATTGATAGTAATTCAACAGAAACTATGAACGGACGGACATTGTTTTTTACCGAACTAGTAGTAAACTGCGTCATACAATTAGCAAGCACACTTTTAGCATGCTAGCAAGCGTCGCTTTCATCAGTGCAGTTTTATTTTAAATCGTGATTTACATGAACCAAAACATAAATGAGCTTACATATTTCAAGAATTGTGATTTCAGACACGATGTAGTTGGCAATTACACACAGCAGTAGCCTACTAATAATCATACATATAAAATGTTCTAAAATGCAGCAACATCTCTCTTCCTGCTTGTGGAAACTAGTCGGCCACATTGATTAGCCTACAGCCCGCGCAACGTGCTGGCGTAAAACAGAAAGACTGCCGTAGAGCACTGATCAACTACTGAACAAAGGCTTCTGTGACTTAATTTAAGTAGAAATAAGTGCATAAAGGTGGCCTACTACGAAATGCATCGCTATTCTGTGGATAGGTTACATTCACACTGAAAAACAATTATTTCCCACTGTAACATCTGAAATCAAATGTGTTGGTAATAAATATGTCCTTTGGAAACAGTTGGTGAATAAATTCATTCATGCATATAGCCTTGGATTGACATGCCAAACATAAATACAAGATGGCGCCGACCCATGTAGTACATACACTACTCACAAAAAGTTAGGGATATTTGGCTTTCGGGTGAAATTTATGGAAAATGTAAGTTCACGCTACAGTGATATTATACGTATCATGAAAGTAGGGCATTTAAGTAGAAGCATGCAATGGTGATTTCCTCATCTCAAACAATTTATTGAAACAAAAGCCAACAACAGTGGTGGGTATACCACAACAAAAATGTCAATGTCTCAATAACTTGTCATGTGCCCTTGAGCATCAATTACAGCTTGACAACGACGTCTCATGCTGTTCACAAGTCGACTTATTGTCTGCTGAGGCATGGCATCCCACTCTTCTTGAAGGGCAGCCCTCAGGTCATTGAGGTTCTGGGGTACAGAGTTACGAGCCTCTACACGGTGAGTCAGCTGATCCCATAGGTTTTCTATGGGATTCAGGTCTGGAGAAAGTGCAGGCCACTCCATTTGAGGTACCCCAGTCTCCAGCAGCCTTTCCCTAATGATGCGACCTCGATGAGCTGGAGCATTGTCGTCCATGAAGATGAAATTAGGCCTGTGTTGTTCATGCAGGGGCACAATGACTGGATTAATGATGTTATTCAGGTAGTATGGGCTTGTCACTGTCCCATTCACAAAGTGTAGGGCAGTTCTGTATTGACTAGACACACCTGCCCACACTGTAACACCGCCACCACCAAAGGGTCGTCTGGTGACAACAGTGGCTGATGCATAGCGCTCTCCTTGACGTCTCCAACATCGTTGGCGGCCATCATTTCTGCTCAACGTGAATCGACTTTCATCAGAGAACAGCACTGAGGCCCACTGGTCCCTCGTCCAGCGTAAATGCTCCCTGGCCCATGCAAGACGATGACGCCTGTGCCTGGTGGTGTGGTCAGGTACCCTTGCAGGTCGTCTAGCACGCAGACCACGCTGATGTAAACGGTTTCAAATGGTCTGACGTGACACTTGGGTGCCTCTCACCTCCCTTAAATGTGCCTGGAGTTGAGTGGCATTCATCATCCGGTTCCGCAGGGCACTGTTCACAATGAAGCGGTCATCAGTGTGGGATGTGGCCAAAGGACGTCCACTTCTATGCCTTTCTGTGACTCTTCCAGTCTCTCTGTATCTCTGTTGCAACCTGCTGATGACACTCTGTGACACTCTAAGCTCAGTGGCCACTTCCCTCTGAGAACATCCTGTTTGAAGCCTCGCAATGGCGAGGTACTGTTGATCAATTGTTAGGTGTCGTCTTGGTCTCATGATGTCAAAATGTGAACAGCATGATGAAGAGGACTGTTTAAATACCAATTCTAATTGAACCAGGAAATGTATTGGTCGATTCATGGATCAAACACCTGTTGTGAATTTTGCCGTTCAGCTCCTTGTTAGAGAACAGCAAGTTGTGCAAAATGTACTGAAACATTGAATAGTTGGACATGTGCATTCAAAAGTTTAGAGAAGGTCAAATTAATTTCACCTGTAAAGGTTATAGTGCATTTTAGGTTCATCCTGAAATTTCACCCGAAAGCCGAATATCCCTAACTTTTTGTGAGTAGTGTATCTATGTTCTAAGTAAGGGGTTTTGTCAGTGTAGCAAGTTTGAAATCTCTGCAAAGGAATAGTGATTTTTAGGGAATTTTAAAATATATTTTTAGGGGACCGTGCAGCGAAGCTGCCGGTACCCTATTGTTTTTGTTCTGATTCTTTTTTTAAATTTTTTTATTATTTTTCTCCCCTTTCACCTAAAATTCCCATGAGCTGGTTTGTCCTAGAATCACCAGACTTGGCACGCTTGTTGGGATTCCCAAACTCTTGAATCCAGTATATTATGACGCAGATTGAACACCTGGTGGCGCTGTAGTGCACGTGACAAAATTTTGACATTGACACGCCCACTGCCGACGCCCCGTTTCACCTAGAGTCACAAAATTTGGTATGCATGTCCATTTGCTCATTCTGAACAAATTTGCCTCAAGGACCCATAAAGTCCGTCATATTGGATTTTTTGCTAATTAGCATTTTTTGTAAAACGCTTAAAATGCTACTCCTCCTATAAAATTTGACCAATTGAGATGAAACTTGGTTTACATACTCCTTAGACCATGTCTCATAAAACTTATATTTGGAATTTTGATATTTTCAAATATGGCCGAATGACGAGCCAATGAAATTTCACTGGGCGTGGCTTATCACAAAAATGCTAATAATTCCAAAAGGATTAGACAGAAAGCTATGAACCTTGGTAGTTATGTTAAGAGTGCCAATAGGACTAGACATGTACAGTTTTATCCCAATCCATCCATGTGGTGGTGCTATAGAGTTCCAAATATAAAAAAATTCACTAAAAATCACAGTTCCTTTGCAGAGATGTGCAACTTGCTACAGTGACAAAGAGCCGGATTTGGATCATATAACTTTACTAATTTGGTGGGCGCCATCTTGAATTTGCCGACATTTTGGCTTAAATGTACTCATTTATTACTTCTTTGAGTTTTTCCTTAACCGCTTGGCTAATTAGCATGAAACTTGGCAAATAGTTAGAAGTTGTCATCATACAAGCTCACACCGAATTTCGTGGCGATAGGCCAGTTGGTGGTGCTGTAGTGCACGTGTAAATATTGTGACATTGACACGCCCACTGGCGACGCCCCGTTTGACCTAGAGTCACAAAATGTGGTGTACAGGTCTCTCTGCTCATGCTGAACAAATTTGCCTCAAGAATCCATGAAGTCAGCCATATTGGATTTTCCGCTAATTAGCATTTTTTGTATAACACTTAAAATGCTACTCCTCCTACAAAATTTGGCTAATTTACATGAAACAAGGTACACAAACTCGTTAGACCATGCTTCATAAAAGTTATATTCAGAATTTTGATATTTTAAAAGATGGCCGAATGACGAGCCAATTAATTTTCAATGGGCGTGACTTATCACAAAAATGCTGATAATTCCAAAATCATTTGACAGAAAGTTATGAAACCTGGTAGATCTATTAAGAGTAACATGAGGAATTGACCCCTACAGTTTCAACCCAATCGAGCCACGTGGTGGCGCTATATCGATTCAAATATAAGAAAATATTTAAAAATTCACTAAAAATCATTGACACGCCCACTGAATACGCCCCGTTTTATCTAGAGTCACAAAATGTGCGATAGAGGTCCGGCTGCTCATACTGAACAAATGTGCCTCTAGGAACCATCAAGTTAGCCCTATTGGATTTTCCGCTAATTAGCATTACTTGTAAAACACTTAAAATACTACTCCTCCTATAAGATTTGACCAATTTACATGAAACCTGTTAAACACACTCCTTACACCATGCCTCATAAAAGTTATAAACAGAATTTTGATATTTTAAAATATGGCCGAATGACGAGCCAATAAATATCCAGTGGGCGTGGCTTATCACAAAAATGCTAATAATTCCAAAACCATTTCACAGAAAATTATGAAACTTGGATGGTCTTTTAAGAGTAGAATCTGGACCTGACCTCTCCAGTTTCAACCCTATCGAGCCACGTGGTGGCGCTATAGAGATCCAAATATAAGAAAATATTAAAAAATTCACTAAAAATCATTGACACGCCCACTGCCGACGCCCCGTTTGATCTTCAGTCACAAAATTTGGTGTATACATCCCGCTACTCCTGCCCAACAAATTTGCCTCAAGAAACCATGAAGTCTGCCATCTTCGATTTTCCGCTAATTAGCATTTTTTGTAAAACACTTAAAATGCTATTCCTCCTACAGAATTAGACCAATTTGCACCAAACCTGTTCAGGGTACTCAAACCGCTTCCCTACATACACGCATTACTTTACAAAGGTGTATGTCAAAACTTGGCCGAATGAGAAGCCAATGGATTTTGCATTAGGCATGGCTTATCGCACAAATGCTAGTACTTCTAAAACCGTTTGATATAAAGTTCTGAAACTTGGTGGGTTGATTGAGAGTTAGATCAAGACTTGAGCCCTGCAGTTTAAACTCAATCAATCTGCGTGTTTGCACTAAAGAAATACAAATGTTGGGATGGCAGGTATGCCATCCACCAAGTACACTATCTCTGCTTAACAGGCCGTCTACCTACTATAGCAACTGTGAAAGTTCCTGTAGCTTAGTGGTTAAGGCATTTGACTGCCGTGTAGTAGGTTGGTGGTTCGATCCCCACCTGTTCCCGAGTTTTTTTTGAGGCACACAATGTGCACGATATTGTAAGAATGTTCTTTTTATTGCAAAGGCTAGGAAATTTCACAATATTACCAGTTATCTGTTTGAATTATGAAGTCAGTAAGCCAAAACAATGTGATACCGCAACACACAAGTCTTATTTGGCCTCCTCATTTCTGTTAACCTGCTTAGGCCTAGTGGATACAGTATTGGCTTTCCATGTGTATGTGGTCAATTCCGGCTTGGTACCAATGGCTTGGTTAATGTTTGGCAAAACTATTGTGCAAATGCTATGCTTCTTTTAATGTTGTTTTCACATTACGAAACACCTTTTTATTGCAAAAGTTGAGAAATGTAACAGTATTAACTGTTCACTGTTTCACTTGTACTTAAAAGACTTAATACGCAAGCCCTTACCGGATCGGGTAAAGATACCATCAGCAATGGCAAAAGCCCTGATTAGAAACAAATATTTGTATTTTGGGTCAACCCTGTCTAGAGTTGTCTACCATTTTGCGGTTTCTGCGTTTGACAAATGCCGCTAATGCCGCACGGTCCCCGGACATCGCTGCTTGCAGCTATATTTATATTTGGATCTCTGTAGCGCCACCACGTGGCTCGGTCGGGTTAAAACTGCATGGCCGAACTCTTGATGTCACTCTTAATAGACCTACCAAGTTTCATAACTTTCTATCACACGGTTTTGGAATTATTCACATTTTTGTGATAAACCATGCCCACTGAAAATTCATTGGCTCGTCATTCGGCCATCTTTTAACATATCAGAATTCTGTATATAACTTTTATGAATCTTGGTCTATGGAGTGTGTCCACCAAAGTTTGTGCAAATCGGTCAAAATTTGTAGCAGTTTTAGCATTTTAAGTGTTTTACAGAAAATGCCAATTAGCGGAAAATCTAATATGGTGCACTTGCTGGGTGCTTGAGGCAAATTTGTTCGTCATGAGCAGAGGGACCTGTCCACCAAATCCTGTGACTCTAGGCCAAATAGGGCGTCGGCAGTGGGCATGTCAATGTCAAAATATTGTCATGTGCAGCACAGCGCCACCAAGTGGCCTATCACCACCAAATTCGGTGATGGCTTGTCGGATGATACCTTCTAACTCTGTGCAAAGTTTAATATGAATCAGCGAAGCGGTTAAGGAAAAACACCGAAAAGTAATAGACGAGTACATTTTAAAAACAATGGCGGCCAATTCAAGATGGCGCCAACACATGTAGGACATATCTAAGTTCCAAATCAGGGCTTTTGTCAGTGTAGCAAATTTGAAATCTCTGCAGTGAATTTAAGTGAATTCTTAAATATGTTTTTAGGGGACCGTGCAGCGAAGCTGCAGGTACCCTATTGTTTTTGTTCAGATTCTTTTTATTAGGGGACTCCAATTAAGTTGTAGAAACATCTCAAGCAGTATCAGTGGAAACAAAATGCACCTCAGCTCACTTTTGGGTGTCATATCAAAGGGTGTGCACACTTGTGTACATATGATATTTAACATTTTGATTTTTAATAAATTAGCACAAATGTCTAAAAACCTGTTTTCACTTTGTCATTATGGGCTATTTTGTGTAGAATTTTGAGACAAAAAATGAACTCAATCTATTGTAGAATATGACTAATGTAATAAAACGTGGAGAAGGTGACAGGGGTGTGCAGACTTTCCGGCTTGACTGTATATACAGAATTTTGATATGTTAAAATATGGCCGAATGACGAGCCAATTAATTTTCAGTGCTTAATTTTCAGGCTTATCACAAAAATGCGAATAATTAGAAAGTTATGAAACTTGGTAGGTCTTTTAAGAGTCACATCAAGACTCCAGCCCTGCAGTTTTAATGCAATCGATCCATGTGGTGGCGCTATAGAGATCCAAATATAAATATAGCTGCAAGCAGCGATGTCCGGGGACCGTGCGGCATTAGCGGCATTTGTCAAACGCAGAAACCGCAAAATGGTAGACAACTCTAGACAGGGTTGACCCAAAATACAAATATTTGTTTCTAATCAGGGCTTTTGCCATTGCTGATGGTATCTTTACCCGATCCGGTAAGGGCTTGCGTATTAAGTCTTTTAAGTACAAGTGAAACAGTGAACAGTTAATACTGTTACATTTCTTAACTTTTGCAATAAAAAGGTGTGTCTTAATGTGAAAACAACATTAAAAGAAGCATAGCATTTGCACAATAGTTTTGCCAAACATTAACCAAGCCATTGGTACCAAGCCGGAATTGACCACATACACATGGAAAGCCAATACTGTATCCACTAGGCCTAAGCAGGTTAACAGAAATGAGGAGGCCAAATAAGACTTGTGTGTTGCGGTATCACATTGTTTTGGCTTACTGACTTCATAATTCAAACAGATAACTGGTAATATTGTGAAATTTCCTAGCCTTTGCAATAAAAAGAACATTCTTACAATGACGTGCACATTGTGTGCCTCAAAAAAAACTAGGAAACAGGTGGGGATCGAACCACCAACCTACTACACGGCAGTCAAATGCCTTAACCACTAAGCTACAGAAACTTTCACAGTTGGTATAGTAGGTAGACGGCCTGTTAAGCAGAGATAGTGTACTTGGTGGATGGCATACCTGCCATCCCAACATTTGTATTTCTTTAGTGCCACCACGCAGATTGATTGGGTTAAAACTGCAGGGCTCGAGTCTTGATCTAACTCTCAATCAACCCACCAAGTTTCAGAACTTTATATCAAACGGTTTTAGAAGTACTAGCATTTGTGCGATAAGCCACGCCCAATGCAAAATCCATTGGCTTCTCATTCGGCCAATTTTTGACATACGCCTTACTAAAGTAATGCGTGTATGTTCGGAAGCGGGTTCAGTACCTTGAACAGGTTTGGTGCAAATTGGTCAAATTCTGTAGGAGGAGTAGCATTTTAAGTGTTTTACAAAAAATGCTAATTAGCGGAAAATTGAAGATGGCACACTTCATGGTTTCTTGAGGCAAATTTGTTGGGCAGGAGTAGCGGGATGTATCCACCAAATTTTGTGACTGTAGATCAAAGGGGCGTCGGCACTGGGCGTGTCTTATATTTGGATCTCTATAGCGCCACCACATGGCTCGATTGGGTTGAAACTGGAGAGGTCTGGTCCAGATGTTACTCTTAAAAGACCTTCCAAGTTTCATAACTTTCTGTCAAATGGTTTTGGAATTATTAGCATTTTTGTGATAAGCCACGCCCACTGGATATTTATTGGCTCGTCATTCGGCCATCTTTTAAAATATCAAAATTCTGTTTATAACTTTTATGAGGCATGGTGTAAGGAGTGTGTTTAACAGGTTTCATGTAAATTGGTCAAATTTTGTAGGAGGAGTAGTATTTTAAGTGTTTTACAAGTAATGCTAATTAGCGGAAAATCCAATAGGGCTAACTTGATAGTTCCTTGAGGCAAATTTGTTCAATATGAGCAGACGGACCTCTATCCCACATTTTGTGACTAGATAAAACGGGGCGTATTCAGTGGGCGTGTCAATGATTTTTAGTGAATTTTTAAATATTTTCTTATATTTGGATCGATATAGCGCCACCATGTGGCTCGATTGGGTTGAAACTGTAGGGGTCAATTCCTCATGTTACTCCTAATAGATCTACCAGGTTTCATAACTTTCTGTGAAATGGTTTTGGAATTATTAGCATTTTTGTGATAAGCCACGCCCACTGGATATTTATTGGTTCGTCATTCGGCCATCTTTTAAAATATCAAAATTCTGTTTATAACTTTTATGAAGCATGGTCGAAGGAGTTTGTCTACCTCGTTTCATGTAAATTGGCCAAATTTTGTAGGAGGAGTAGCATTTTAAGTGTTATACAAAAAATGCTAATTAGCGGAAAATCCAATCTGGCTGACTTCATGGATCCTTGAGGTAAATCTGTTCAGCATGAGCAGAGAGACATGTACACCACATTTTGTGACTCTAGGTCAAACGGGGCGTCGCCAGTGGGCGTGTCAATGTCACAATATTAACACGTACACTACAGCGCCACCAACTGGCCTATCGCCACGAAATTCGGTGTGAGCTTGTATGATGACAACTTCTAACTACTTGCCAAGTTTCATACTAATCAGCCAAGCGGTTAAGGAAAACCTCAAAGAAGTAATAAATGAGTACATTTAAGCCAAAATGTCGGCAAATTCAAGATGGCGCCCACCAAATTAGTAAAGTTCTATGATCCAAATCCGGCTCTTTGTCACTGTAGCAAGTTATACATCTCTGCAAAGGAACTGTGATTTTTAGTGAATTTTTTTATATTTCTTTATATTTGGAACTCTATAGCGCCACCACATGGATAGATTGGGATAAAACTGTACATGTCTAGTCCTAATGGGACTCTTAAAAGACCTACCAAGTTTCATAGCTTTCTGTCAAATCGTTTTGCAATTATTAGATTTTTGAGATAAGCCACGCCCTGTGAAATTTCATTGGCTCGTCATTCGGCCATATTTGAAAATATCAAAATTCCAAATATAAGTTTTATGAGACATGGTCTAAGGAGTATGGAAACCAAGTTTCATCTCAATTGGTCAAATTTTGTAGGAGGAGTAGCATTTTAAGCGTTTTACAAAAAATGCTAATTAGCAAAAAATCCAATATGGCGGACTTTATGGGTCCTTGAGGCAAATTTGTTCAGAATGAGCAAATGGACATGCATACCAAATTTTGTGACTCTAGGTGAAACGGGGCGTCGGCAGTGGGTGTGTCAATGTCAAAATTTTGTCACGTGCACTACACGCCACCAGGTGTTCAATCTGCGTCATAATATAATGGATTCAAGAGTTTGGGAATCCCAACAAGCGTGCCAAGTCTGGTGATTCTAGGACAAACCAGCTCATGGGAATTTTAGGTGAAAGGGGAGAGAAAAAAAAAAAAAAAAGAATCTGAACAAAAACAATAGGGTACCGGCAGCTTCGCTGCACGGTCCCCTAAATATAGCTGCAAGCAGCGATTTCCGGGGACCGTGCGGCATTAGCGGCATCTGTCAAACGCAGAAACCGTAAAATGGTAGACAACTCTAGACAGGGTTGACCCGAAATACAAATATTTGTTTCTAATCAGGGCTTTTGCCATTGCTGATGGTATCTTAACCCGATCCAGTAAGGGCTTGCGTATTAAGTCTTTTAAGTACAAGTGAAACAGTGAACAGTTAATACTGTTAAATTTCTTTTGCAATAAAAAGGTGTTTCTTAATGTGAAAACAACATTAAAAGAAGCATTGAATTTGCACAATAGTTCAAATTAAAGCCAAACATTAACCAAGCCATTGGTACCAAGACGAAATTGAACCACTGATCACATACATGGAAAGCCAATACTGTATCCACTAGGGCAAAGCAGGTTAACTCTATAGGCTTTGGCCCCCTAGTGGTGAGACGCATGCGTCTCAATTTTTTATAGTGTTCATATTTCTCTTAAATTCTAAATTATAACGTTAATAAAACACGGAACTTTCGACGCGAAATTGTTAAAAACAGTCACAGCCTGCGAACACATTCGTTTATATGCTTATCAGCTCTCAGGTTACACTACAGAGCCATAAAGCAGCAGGGTGCTAATAGCCCAACCCACTTTTTTTATTTGTTTACAGCCTTCACCTCGCCGCAGTCACAGGCAATAAAATGCGTATCACAAAAGCTCTTGGTACCATTTCAACACGCTAAAAAATCAAGATCCGATTCAGGAACAATTGTATATTATTGAAAAGTTGTATAAATAAACATTAGGTGTTTTTTTCCCGTGCTCACTTCAGTATGCATACAACCGATATACTTCCGGTTTTGTATAAATACATTTTATTTTCTACAAATTCTCTTGATAAACATGTTTAAGCAACCAAATACGATACCTGGTTATGCAGTTATAACCCTTTTCTGAAGAATCCTCAACGTTTTTTCGTAACCCATTTATCCATTATCCAGGAAAGTCTCAATTTCCACAGTGCGTACCCTTCGCTTTTGCGTTTGTACTACGTTACTACCGTTGCGTAAAAGCATTACTAGACTGCTACAGGAATGATCTAACGTAAAACACGTAGATTATCTTCTACGGGGGTTCCTGCCCTTTCAAACGAAGTAAAACATGTCATATCCAAGCGACTGTGAACGGCGCTGTATCCACGCGTAAAGACAGCCCATAGGGCAATCGGCTGTGCGCTTCTGACCGTCGACAGCATCAGATGACGCCTGTGGCCATTTTGACTGAGTTTATCCTGGAAGGGATGGGCTGGATTGCTGTTACAATTACGTTTTCAGTCTATCCCGATGTATTTAGCAATGTGTAGCTTTTTTTGTGAGCTGAAAAAACGTCACAGACCAGTCTTTCTCTGTACGCAGACACGGGCAGCTGTATGATGCAATTGCGCTGGTGATGTCTTTGCTGCTTCAAAGTTTACGATTATTTTAGACATTTATACGCGAACGTGGCAATCAACGGTGGAAAGAAGAGCGCTTATTTCACGGTTGCTCAGGTTTTGGAGGTGAAGAAGTGTCCCAGAGGCGAAGAAGTCTGTGTTCTGGCAGAGCAATGACTCTGGCATGGACCCGTGCCTGGACATGTAAGTGTTTTTAAAAATATATAATACAAATTATTATTATTATTGTTATTATTATCATCATAATTATCAACAGTATGGAGCGCTATTATCTAGAGTATTTTTAGTTTGGTGATAAATGGATTCTCGCAGGAGTTCGCTAGTTAGCTTCTATGGCGTCACAGGCTGGTAAGCAGCGCCTGCTCTTTGTTTTCTAGCGTTCATTCGCAGTTTCTTTGTGCAGCAACCAACACAAGGGCTAGTTGTTGAATTTACGCATGAAACGACATCCATTCTCAGTACTTTATTTCACGGTTCAGTCAAGACATTACAGTATTATAATAATGTAATTTAGTTCGTGCAAGCTGACAAACTAATTCATAAATCCTAGTTAGCTACGATTGCTAATTATGTTGGAGCTAATATCAGACGTACTGTGGATGTAAGATTTTTTAATGTATATACGTATATATATATATATATATATATATATATATATATATATATATATATATATGTGTGTGTGTGTGTGTGTGTGTGTGTATATATATATATATTTTTTTTTTTAAAATAAAATACTTTTTTTTTCCCACTTAATTGTAATACTTGCCATATGTCTTTTTGAGATAATTTGTGTTCTCATTTTTTAGTGATTCTACTTAGTAATGTACTTGAATCTGTCTTTTTCAGGGAGGACAGTGAAGACACCCCTCCCCCACCTGACACCTCTGTCGTAGGAGGTGGTAACAGACAGGTTTGCCAAATAGTGATGTATAATTCATTACTTTTGCTGTAAAAAGTCAAGTTGAAGGCTTGTTATAGATAAACCTGTTATTCTGCTGGCTTATGGGGCTCTGGTAAATCTAACTTTGAAGTACAGTGCCATTTTAGATGTAAAGCAGATTGGTTGGATAACATTAGGGTAAGTAATCCTTTTCGGAGAGGTATTTGGGCACTTTTGGGCACGCTTTGTAAGAGAATACCCTCATACACATAAACACAAAACATGTGTAGGTTAATTTTCTTCACATTCTGTATTACAAAAAATGTTTTAAAAGAAAAATAAAGTTTTCTGATGATTGACATGCCTAGACAGAAAGATATGCACATGTTTTATATTTGGAGACGTTCGGATAAATATTGGGACACTGGGCACAGTTTTGGAAAAATTACCAATGGATAAGGAAAGCCTGTAGATATCTTTACCAAATTCTATACACAAGTGGACAACATATCAGTGCACTAGTGTAAGGAATTCTGGCTTGCTCCAGTACTTTGAAGTTGAAATATTCAGTGCTAAACTGTAAAAACACAAGGCGTTTTGTACTTTTTTTTGTTTTTTTATGTGTATTATGTATAAACTGTATGTGACCATTTTTACATAAATTTATTCTGATGCAAATTTCTGAATGGTACAAGCCTCTTCTTTCATTGAAACTTTCAAGCATGGATGTGCAGTGAATAGTTTTTGAGATATTGGCACTTAATTGACACTAGTAAAAACTAGGCGAAAATTGTATAAAATAGGCCAAAGTAAATAGGGTTAACAGAAATGGGAAGGCCAAATAAGACTTGTGTGTTGCGGTATCAAATTGTTTTGGCTTACTGACTTCATAATTCAAACAGATAACAGGTAATATTGTGAAATTTCCTAGCCTTTGCAATAAAAAGAACATTTTTACAATGACGTGCACATTGTGTGCCTCAAAAAAAGCTTGGGAACAGGTGGGGATCGAACCACCAACCTACTACACGGCAGTCAAATGCCTTAACCACTAAGCTACTGGAACTTTCACAGTTGGTATAGAAGGTAGACGGCCTGTTAAGCAGAGATAGTGTACTTGGCGGATGGCATACCTGCCATCCCAACATTTGTATTTCTTTAGTGCCAACACGCAGATTGATTGGGTTAAAACTGCAGGGCTCGAGTCTTGATCTAACTCTCAATCAACCCACCAAGTTTCAGAACTTTATATCAAACGGTTTTAGAAGTACTAGCATTTGTGCGATAAGCCACGCCCAATGCAAAATCCATTGGCTTCTCATTCGGCCAATTTTTGACATACGCCTTAGTAAAGTAATGCGTGTATGTTGGGAAGCGGGTTCAGTACCTTGAACAGGTTTGGTGCAAATTGGTCAAATTCTGTAGGAGGAGTAGCATTTTAAGTGTTTTACAAAAAATGCTAATTAGCAGAAAATTGAAGATGGCAGACTTCATGGTTTCCTGAGGCAAATTTGTTGGGCAGGAGTAGCGGGATGTATCCACCAAATTTTGTGACTGTAGATCAAAGGGGCGTCGGCACTGGGCGTGTCAATGATTTTTAGTTAATTTATAAATATTTTCTTATATTTGGATCTCTATAGCGCCACCACGTGGCTCGATTGGGTTGAAACTGGAGAGGTCTGGTCCAGATGTTACTCTTAAAAGACCTTCCAAGTTTCATAACTTTCTGTCAAATGGTTTTGGAATTATTAGCATTTTTGTGATAAGCCACGCCCACTGGATATTTATTGGTTCGTCATTCGGCCATCTTTTAAAATATCAAAATTCTGTTTATAACTTTTATGAAGCATGGTCGAAGGAGTTTGTCTACCTCGTTTCATGTAAATTGGCCAAATTTTGTAGGAGGAGTAGCATTTTAAGTGTTTTACAAAAAATGCTAATTATCGGAAAATCAAATATGGGTGACTTCATGGATCCTTGAGGTAAATTTGTTCAGCATGAGCAGAGGGACATGTACACCACATTTTGTGACTCTAGGTCAAACGGGGCGTCGGCAGTGGGCGTGTCAATGTCACAATATTTACACGTGCACTACAGCGCCACCAACTGGCCTATCGCCACGAAATTCGGTGTGAGCTTGTATGATGACAACATCTAACTACTTGCCGAGTTTCATGCTAATGAGTCTAGCGGTTAAGGAAAAACTCAAAGAAGTAATAAATGAGTACATTTAAGCCAAAATGTCAGCAAATTCAAGATGGCGCCCACAAAATTAGTAAACATCTATGATCCAAATCCGGCTCTTTGTCACTGTAGCAAGTTATACATCTCTGCAAAGGAACTGTGATTTTTAGTGAATTTTTTTATATTTTGTTATATTTGGAACTCTATAGCGCCACCACATGGATCGATTGGGATAAAACTGTAGATATCTAGTCCTAATGCTACTCTTAACAGACCTA
The DNA here is from genome assembly GCA_029718625.1 of Synaphobranchus kaupii. Lineage (NCBI taxonomy): Eukaryota > Metazoa > Chordata > Actinopteri > Anguilliformes > Synaphobranchidae > Synaphobranchus > Synaphobranchus kaupii. The sequence goes on along the minus strand of CM056398.1, from coordinate 6,366,044 downwards.
CCAAGTTTCATAGCTTTCTGACAAATCGTTTTGGAAATATTAGCATTTCTGTGATAAGCCACGCCCAGTGAAATTTCATTGGCTCATCATTCGGCCATCTTTGAAAATATCAAAATTCTGAATTTAGATTTTATGAGACATCGTCTAACGAGTGTGTATACCAAGTTTCATCTCAATTGGTCAAATTTTGTAGGAGGAGTAGCATTTTAAGTGTTTTACAAAAAATGCTAATTAGCAAAAAATCCAATATGGCGGACTTTATGGGTCCTTGAGGCAAATTTGTTCAGAATGAGCAAATGGACATGTCTACCAAATTTTGTGACTCTAGGTGAAACGGGGGCGTCGGCAGTGGGCGTGTCAATGTCAAAATTTTGTCACGTGCACTACAGCGCCACCAGGTGTTCAATCTGCGTCATAATATAGAGGATTCAAGAGTTTGGGGATCCCAACAAGCCTGCCAAGTCTGGTGATTCTAGGACAAACCAGCTCACGGGAATTTTAGGTGAAAGGGGAGAAAAAAAAGAAGAAAAAAAAGAATCAGAACAAAAACAATAGGGTACCGGCAGCTTCGCTGCACGGTCCCCTAAATATAGCTGCAAGCAGCGATTTCCGGGGACCGTGCGGCATCAGTGGCATTTGTCAAATGCAGAAACTGTATTTGGACATATATGGACTCAATGTGTCAGGTTCATGGAAGACAGACCGCAAACAGGGTCCAAGGTCCAAAATATCGAACTTATCCTTTAACTCTATTTACTTTGGCCCTTTTTAGGCAATTTCCCCCTGGTTTCTACTAGTTTTATTTAAATGTCAATATCTAAAAAAATATTCCCTGCACATCCATGGTTTTAAGTTCTAACTGAAGAAGAAGCTGTATCATTCAGAAATTTGCTACAGAATACATTTATTTCAGAATAGTCACATACAGTATATATATAATAACCAAAACATACGTCGCCTAATGTATTTCAATACGTTTAAAAAAGAATGTACGAAAGCGCGTGTGTATTCACACAAGTACAGCAACGTATTTCAGCCCTCAGTGCGAGGGGTGGTCAATGCGGAAATGTCGACTGTACGGGACTTTGGCGAAATATAACAAGATAAACTCTTCAGGGTTCATGAGAAAACAGCTGTAGCTGAATATACTGGTAAGTACTTGGTTTCTTAAACATATTTATACAAGAGATTTTGGAGCAAAAAATGAGGTGTCTTCTAAACCGAAAGTGGATCAGGTACTGTATATAGTACAGTAAGCAAGGGAAAACGGCGAATACTCATTTGTACAACGTTTTAAAAAAATATTATTGTTTATATACGTGAACATGATTTTCTTAGCGTGTATAAACGGTGCATTTGATGCATTTTACAGTCTGTGGCTGTAGCCAGAGGAGGGTCGTAAGTGCTGTGGGCTACTAATAGCACCCTCCTAATTTATTGCACGGCAGTGTAACTGGAGAAGCTGAGGTTTTCGCAAGAGGCTACCCTTTAAAAAAATACTGCGTCAAAATTTTCGCGGTTTTCTTAAAGCTGTAGTTCATAATTTCAGATGAACATGAATACTGTAATTGAGACGGATACGTCTCAAACCACTAGGGGTGAAGTTTATAGGGTTAAGCAGAGATAGTGTACTTGGTGGACGGCATACCTGCCATCCCAACATTTGTATTTCTTTAGTGCAGATTGATTGGGTTGAAACTGCAGGGTTCAAGTCTTGATCTAACTCTCAATCAACCCACCAAGTTTCAGAACTTTATATCAAACGGTTTTAGAAGTACTAGCATTTGTGCGATAAGCCACGCCCAATGCAAAATTCATTGGCTTCTCCTTCGGGCAATTTTTGACATTCGCCTTAGTAAAGTAATACAGGTATGTAGGGATGCAGGTTGAGTACCTTGAACAGGTTTGGTGCAAATTGGCCTAATTATGAAGGAGTAGTAGCATTTTAAGTGTTTTACAAAAAATGCAAATTAGCGGAAAATCGAAGACGGCAGACTTCATGGTTTCTTGAGGCAAATTTGTTGTGCAGGAGTAGCGGGATGTTTCCACCAAATTTTGTGACTGAAGATCAAACGGGGCGTCGGCAGTGGGCGTGTCAATGATTTTTAGTGAATTTTTAAATATTTTCTTATATTTGGATCTCTATAGCGCCACCACGTGGCTCGATTGGGTTGAAACTGGAGAGGTCAGGTCTAGATGTTACTCTTAAAAGACTTTCCAAGTTTCATAACTTTCTGTGAAATGGTTTTGGAATTATTAGCATTTTTGTGATAAGCCACGCCCACTGGATATTTATTGGCTCGTCATTCGGCCATCTTTTAAAATATCAAAATTCTGTATATAAGTTTTATGCTGCATGGTGTAAGGAGTGTGTTTACCAGGTTTCATGTAAATTGGTCAAATTATATAGGAGGAGTAGTATTTTAAGTGTTTTACAAGTAATGCTAATTAGCGGAAAATCCAATAGGGCTAACTTCATGGTTCCTTGAGGCAAATTTGTTCAGTATGAGCAGACGGACCTCTATCCCACATTTTGTGAATCTAAATAAAACGGGGTGTATGCAGTGGGCGTGTCAATTATTTTTAGTGAATTTTTAAATATTTTCTTATATTTGGATCGATATAGCGCCACCACGTGGCTCGATTGGGTTGAAACTGTAGGGGTCAATGAAGTAAATTTATCATGGGAAAAAAAATTCCTCATCAAGAAATAATTATTTTTTACAAAACCATGTGTGCCACAATTATTGGCACCCCTGCATTTATATATAGAATAAAGTAATCATTTTTTAATATTTGGTCGCATATCCTTTGCATGCCATGACTTCCTAATGTCTGTGACCCAACATCAAAAGACTCTTGATATCTTATTTTCTGGTACTCTTATAAGCGATACTATAACGTCTCTGCATTTGAATGGATCTCTATGGGAATTGGGGGGTGGAACTAGATTTAGCTGTAAATTACACTGGAACAGTATGGAACACGATGTGACACGTCAACACGTGACGTCACGTGGCGCTGTAATGGCGACATGTAGTCCAGGTGTCTCTCGTATTTGTGTTTGTTTATTTGAATGTGTTTTGTTGTGTCTGGCTTTTATCTTTTGTTTTTTTCATGCGCTGTGTGCCTGTTATGGGATGGGGAAGCAGACTGGAGATGTTTTGGGGCACTCCTGCTGCTCGTTTTTATATGTTGACGGATTGTCAAGCGGGGATGTTTGTTTGTGGTCGTCACCATGGAGATGCATTCGCATTATGCTCGGAAATGTCCGTTGCAGCCACCGAGCTTACCATCGCTCTTCACCGGAGTTGAAGATGTCAGGACTGATTCGGGACTGAGGGAAATCTTCAAAAGGCGACCAGGGAAGGAGAAGATAATGTGGGGGAGGAGTGAGGCGGCGACTGGGAAGGCTGAGCTCCGTTTCGACAGTGGACAGAGACCGCAACACTGCATGTAGCCTATGAAGGAAAGTCGTGGAGGTGCCGAGGCGGAGTTTGTGTGTTGGACTGGTTGATGACATTGGACATCTCGGGACAGCGGGGGCTATTTTTAATCATGATGTTTGGCTGCAGGCTATTACACTTTAATTCACTTAATTAGTTTGATTAATGCAATGATTATATTGAATGTTTGTTTGATATGTTTGTGTGTTGTGGGTCTGCCCCATTGTCTATGTCTTTTTTGTTGTTGCTGGGGCTACAACTGAAGTTCCCTAGGGGAAAAATAAAAGTTATTCTATTCTATTCTATGGTTGGCTAAATGGCTCTAAGTCATCAAGTGTCTGACATATCAAACGAGCCTTAAACCATCACTCTGCTGCCAGAAATACAGTAGATATGGATGGATAACATGAAGGGTTTCTTCTCCTGACTTTAGTTCAATAGGAAAATTTGTCAGGAGAAACAACCCTTAAAGTGATCCATCCATATCTACTGCATATCTGGCAGCAGAATGATGGTTTAAGGCTCGTTTGATATGTCTATTTACTTCAATTAAAGGTTGGATTTTTAAGATTTTTAAGCTAATTCACCAAACGGTTAATTTTTTATAACCCTTTTTACTCATCTTTACCAGGGGTGCCAATAATAGTGGAGGGCACTGTATTTCATTGAAAACAGTACAAAGAAAAGATGTTTAATGTTTTACCTTGTCAACTTTATTGATTTTTGTAAATATATGCTAATTCCCAATTTAATGCCTACAACACATTCCAGAAAAGTTGGGACAGGGGCAAAAAAAAGACTGGCAAGTAAACAAACACCTGTTTGGAACATTCCACAGGTAAACAGGTGATGCTATCATGACTGGGTATAAAAGGATATCAAAATACTCCTGATATCTTATTTTCAGGTACTCTTAGAAGCAATTCTATAACCTCTCTGCATTTAACTGGATCTCTGTGTGAATTGGGGGACCCTTGCTGACTTACAGCCATTTAGCGAACCATGGGTTCCATACTATTCCTGTGTAATTTACAGCTTAATCCAGTCCCACCCCCAAATTCCCATAGAGATCCATTCAAATGCAGATAGATTATAGTATCGCTTATAGTATCACTTTATTTTATCTGAAATACCTGAAGAGTACCTGAAAATAACATATCAAGAGATATCCTTTCCAGTCATCATAGCATCACCTGTTTACCTGTGGAATGTTGGAATTGGGGTTTGTGGATGGACTAATGGTTTTGATGGGTGACATTTCTGTTTATTGTACAGTTTTTAAATAAACCTTTATAATTCTATGATACCGGAAATTAATTGTCTATTGACTTAACATTGGGCATAAATTTTGTAGCAGCCGAAGGCTAACGACCTTCGAACGACCGTTGACGACGTCTCTGGTCTCGTGCAATGCAAGATTTCTTACTCGCTCTGTCTCTGAAGCTCTCATTAAACTTCCACAGCACAGAAACCAGCTGTAGGCTACTAATTACTGTTACCTATTTTTAACCTAAAGGTCCAAAGTGAATTTGAAATTAAAGTTTCATCGTTTTGCGAGTCCTCACTGTGAGGGAGGGGAACGGATTGGAGAACCAGACGCGACCAGGAGGGGATCTAAAAGTTACCCACAAACGTGGAGTAACCACAAGTTAGAGGGAGGAATTTAGGGTAGATGAACAGAACTGAAAAAATAAACAAAAGGAAGATAACCCCCGGCGTATAAACCAACAGAAAACAACCCAGAAAAGAGGGCAAATACTAACTAATACTGACTCGAGCAGAAATAGACAGAAAGTGAAAGAAATCCTCCAGCTCAATAAAATCCAAATGAACTCCAACAAGGAGGAAAAGGAGAAAAAGGTAACAAAGGTTACAGCCTCAGAGGACTGAAAGAAAACAGGAAAGAACTTAGTCAGAGAAATAAATAGGAAAGAAAAAGTCCTAGAGACTGAACCTATAACTCTAAGCTAAAGAAGTTCCTGTGTATCTTTCAAAACAGAAAAGATGTGCAGTCTTCAAGTTCTATACCGAAATTACCAGCCTGACCATAAACAAAGCTTATACAAAAGCATGGAACAAAGAAGGCGCTGAGCTTAAGTAGCCAGCAAACACCTGAAACCAATAACCAGCATTAGTCACGGAAGGCGGAAAAAACAACAGGAGTGCCCTCTCGCGGCCCCAAGAGGCAACACCCGTAGAAAAGAAACAGCAGGCTGCAAAACCATGACACTCACGGGTAATTAATTTGACGTCATTGGTAAGGCCGCATCTAAGATCTATATGAGTTGTGTTTATACTTAAAGTTTTAAGGATAAAAGGCCAAATGTTATGCAAATTTTTCTTTTGAGCGTGTAATTTTAGTGTCCCTCCGAAGAGAGTACAAGGTTTGTACATTTAAAATTCAGTTAAATGATTTATATGTAACGCTGTCTAACAGATTTGTGTATGATATATGGTAGTTAACCATAACCAGGAAGCTACATGCTAATGCAACTGAATGTCAATTAGTTGTTTGTTTTCCTAGCATAATTAATCTATTGTATGGCGAAGTGAACAAAAGTATGGACATTAATTTACCTTTTTGTTGTTTTTATCACCAGCTTTTACGTTGGTTTTTACCTGAGGCCAATTTTCGCCTGTTTTGCACTGTTCTGTTTAAGCCTTTATGACTACAGTTATGCTCACCACACACACTTGTTCAATGGCTTAAATTGAAGAAGATCCCTGTACCTTTGTGTGTCTTAGCTTAAAATAATTACTTTTCATAATCTTCATATACATTATGGCCTGTAAATGCACAAACTTTTTGCAAAAAAAAAAAAAAAAACGAGGTTGTAATTCTTAGTTTACAGTGAACCTCTGAAAGGCAAAGATGTAAAACAGGTCATACTTTCCATTTCCTGGTGCACACACCACTTGTCAACATGTGTACAGAATTTTAGGGGGATATGTGAATCTACTCAGGTTCTATAAGCTAATTTGTAAACAGTGTATCCTGTGGTCCCTTAGGGTCTCCAAATCTATCCAAATGGATAAAATGTGCATCACAGTAAATCAAGAGATAATCAGTTTTCTTTCAACAGATAAAGTATTCTGGCTCATAGAAAAACATGTTTGTATCAACTACATGAGGGAATTTTCACCTTTTTCCAAATAATTTTGGTTTGGATATATAGGGGTCCAAAAACCTATCCGAAAATGAATACAGTGCTTTTTTGTCCAAATGAAGCATTTTATTATGTCCTTTGTGGAAGTAGGAGATAATTACAATCACTTCGCATTCAGAGGGTGATACATTTATTAGCTCTAGTTCAGTTTATGGTTCCAAAAATTTATTTTTCCACCAGAGCCCCGCTAGCCAGCACAATTTCGAATAGAAAATGCATGTTGCAGCATTGACTGGAGAGGATATAGTGTGCTGTTACCACCTCCTACGACGTGGACGAGGGGCAAGACCCAGGTACAGGACGATGGACAGATATTTTAGCATGTCCTCAGCATCCACATCAGACCATGGCGTATGCGGTCCCTGAGCATGTTTGCGGGCTGCGTTGCCATTTGTGTTGTCACAGAGGAGCTTGAGGACTTCTGTGCTAAAGAACAGCCGAAAGAGATCCAAGGGGCTGTAGTCCTGCTGAAGGTCCAGCTGCACTTCTGCGGTCCTCCAGGGGCAAAAGGGGAACTGATGAGGCTCTTCATCCTCATCCGCCATGTCGTGCCATCCGTCCTCAGACTCGGGCTCTGGCTCGCTTGGTCTTGTTTTAGCTCCTCGTGGTGAACGAGAGCAGGGCCTCCTTGACCTCGTCACCAGAGTCCTGCGGGGATGAGGAGCCGGTGCATGAGCAGGAGCAGAGGGTCCAGGACTGTCCAGAGCAGAAGCATCTTCTACCCTGAATTATTTAAAAGAAATCAAAATAAAGTGTACAATAAGAGCCACATAATGTACTATGTTGCGAATCAAAAATGAAAATAAAAATGTAATAAATGCTACATTTGACATAGAGACTGTGATTAAAATTTACCCTAAATTAAGTTAGTTTAGTTTATTTCGGTTATTAACATTTTCTTTACAAAGATGTGTGTACAAAGATATAATTAAATAAGTAAGTTGACTGAAAAGGTGTAGGAAGAAGCCTTAGCTTATTTGACCTACCCTTCTTACAGTATACATTTTACCCTTTAAGAATTACAAAAATTAATTAGAATTACAAAAATAATTACTTTTTGTAATTCTTTTCTAAATTAAGTTCTTACTTAAGTCTTATAAATATCACGAAAATCAATGCTAACCAGTGACACTGGATTACCATTGACAACCTGCAACAATGCCATAGGTTAGTTTATGGTCCATTTATGCTGGTGTGCTAAAGATACGATGCATGCTAATGCATGGCTACGCTATGTATCAACAGGCCTACTTATTATACAATATATGATATGACTTATGCCATTTAGCCAGAAGAAATGAGATAATAAATGCTATATTTTACATGGCTACTGTGACTAAAATTCAACCTATGCACAAAAAAAGTTATTACTTAATCTAATACAGGTAGTACTTATGTGTCAACAGCCACATCTTCGCCCTGGGCAAAAGCATCTTCGACAACAGTCCACAATAGTGATGGGCATTCCGGCTCTTTTCAGTGAGTCAGATCATTTGGCTCAGCTCACCAATAAGCGCTGGCTCTTTCGGCTCCCAAACGGCTCTTCATTCAGTAGCATTTCCGGTTTTTCAAAATCGGCCAAAGTTAGCAATATTTTGACCTATGATTGGTGTTTGTGCACATCTATCACATAAATTGTTCAAAGGAATCTTACTCTACCTTCTAATTACCAAAATAACATTATTTTGCATTTTGTTTGTTATAAAAACTATTTAAATAAATGCAAAAACAGTAAGACGCTATTATACATGTGCATTGAAAGTCTTGAAATAAATTGCACAATAAACACAGTGCGTAGTTGAAAATAGAACATAATATTGCGTCATAACAAAGAAAAATAAATAAATGCATAAAAAAATGAATGAGCAAAACTGCAGCATCAGAACAATTAAACTGACCAACAATTAAACTTGTTTTTAAATTATTATTAATGTTATTTTCTTATAGTGGTTTTATTCATTTTTGGCCTAAAAATTATTCTCTGTGATTACAGATGGAACTTGTCTTGTGTTCATTTACAAAACAAATCGGCTCTTCAGATATGCGAGCCGGCTCCCAACGTTCACCTAAAAGAGCCGGCTCAAAGAGCCGACTCGTTCGCGAACGACACACCACTAGTCCACAAGACAACAGAGTCTTTGCTTTTAGCCTCAGAGCCACTTTCACTCTCTCCCTCCGACTCACTCCTAAAAATCTCCACTACATCCGACAGGGACATATATTTTTTCGCCATCATATATATATATATAAATAATAAAAATGACAAGTTCGAAAATGGCTGTGTTGTTTTTAAAAAAAATTACTCCGTGTAATAATGATGACGCACTGTGCGCGCATGAAGCAGGCCGAATTTTGATCCAAAATGGCTTCCGAATGTGTGCAACCTAGTCCTGTGTTACGCTTGGATAGCGATCAGCTGGTTAAATCTACCTATGGGACTGCCATACCATTTCAGAAAGCTTAGGATGCGCTCTATTGGATGATATAAGTGTCAATTAAAATCACGTTTGTTTGAAGGATTTACAAGTGTGTCTTTTGAATTCGGTCATTTACGCACGGCCAATTTGGAGCATGGACACATGTTGAAACAAGGATTGAATATTAAAAACGGGTCAACCAAGGGAAAAAATTACCTCAGATTCTTGCAGGGGACATCTTAATCTTCATAACCAATGGTAAGGTTATGGCTTTATTTCATATTTTACCGGAGCTTTTTATAGCAAAAGAAAGTTAAGTGGTGACAAACAAATACCACTCGTTTTTTTCCCTGTGGAGTGCGTAGGCATGTTGACAGTTTTACTTGTATGCATTCAGGATCTTGGAAGGTGTTTCTTGCTGCGGTGATAGTAAATGATTTTTTGGTGATAAAATAAAAACTTTAGTTAACTCTCAAATATGTTTAAATGTCTGCTATCTTACTTGTGGTCGGGTCCATTGTAGATAACAGTGTAGCAGCATAGCATGGTACTTTCATGAATTACAAGCTAATAGTGGCAGAAAGAAACGTGATATTTCGAATGCTGATAGAATATTAAGTACTGATTATGATGATATGCGGTTTATGGTGATAAAATCTGTATTCTCGTGGAACTAGCAACGTATTTGTGATGTTTTTTAAATTGAGACGCAGGCGTCTCAACCACTAGGGGCCAGCACAATCAAGTTAATGCTTTTAAAAGGTTTACAAGATAGCATCCATTAAAGCTATGAAACCATCAGTTATTTTGGAGATATCGTATCAGTTATCTTGCTCAGGCAGTTTACCTCTGTTACTATTTCCTTTTCGCCTCCTTATTTTTCTCATCATTAGTTTATTGAGCTAGAGGCATTCTTTATTCCTGTTCTTTCTCTGCTCGAGCCTGCAAGCTTTTTTGCCCATTTTTGGGTTGACTTTTGTTTGGCGTATTCGCCGGGGCTTATTTCCCCTTTTTATTTTCTTCTGCTCTGTCAGGATTTCTTTGTTCATTCCCCCCATCAGCGGTTATCTCATGTGGGTAACTAATGGATCCTCTTACGGTCGCATCATGTCCCCGCCGTCACTGTACACGGAAGCCAGAATGGAGGTGCCAGCGACCCTGAGTGGTTTTGAGCAATCCCTCGCCGCCCAGCACGTGGCCTTAACCGCTCATGAGAGGGGAATTAATGTTCTACAGGCACAAGCCACCGCCTACGAACACCAGGTAGCCATGCAGAACAAACAGGAGCTCCTGCATGAGCAACTATGCTGTCAGAATGAGACCCTGCGTGACCTAGCGGAGAGTTTTCGCAGGTTAGCTAGCACGGTGTTGGGACAATGGACTACAAGCCCCACAAGTCTTAAATATTTTAACCCTTGATCACGGTTATAGTTTTAGATTTTAGAATCCGAAGTACGTGCACTCATTGAACCCGACAATTCTGTTGGAGACTGCTCTTATACGGGCAGTTCGGGAATTCAAGTTTCAAAGACGACCGGATCTCTTTGTTACTTTTTGTCGACACGAATTCCCCCGCGAGGCCTCCGACAAGGACTACGCCTCAGGACACTTGGACATCTCCCAGGACCTGTGTTTCCAAGTCGTCCAACCTGGGATCCCCTTCTTTTTCTTCCCGACGACGGTCGGACGAACTCCACGAACTGCGGTGTCTGGTCTCATGAGATCGGACCTCAAGTAAGGCCGTATTATCTGGGCGCAGATTGGCTGGCACCTATATGGTGTTTCAATAATGTATTGACTGCTTAGTGTTGTTAGTTTCCATGACTGTATACCCTCACTACATGATTTTGTGTTGCCACCTATAGGCCTATACCTAAAAAGTGTGATTTCCCCTCTTTCGATCTGGGCACGATAACATCCTAAATTTGAGACTAACCGTAATTAGATAATGAGATATTTATACCGCGCTTCCCCAAGTGCTAGTAGAAATAACCCCCCCCATAATCAATCACGGCTCGACTAATGATAGAGGCATAATTCTGCCTATTAAGGAAGTGCCAGATCTCCCTACGGCTTGAGTAGGCTCGGCCTGAGCGTGCTGAAGCCAAATTCATACTTCCCTCCCTCATCCGACACGCGTACACACGTGTCCGTGTGCCTCACCTCCATCTTTCTTTCTCTCTCTCTTCCTTTGTCTCCGCCACGTGTACCCGTGTGCCCGTGTGCTTCACCTCCATCTTCCTTTCTTTCCCTCTCTCCCTCTTTGTCTCCGCCACGTGCGCCCGCGTGCACGCGCATCCTTACCTCCTTTGTATCCAAATCACCCCGCCGTGGGATATAATCGCCTATTACCTGATTATCCCTTTTTAATAAACTATATTATTTGCATCTGGTGTTTGGCGTGAATATTCCAAGCATTTGCAGAAAGTCATACTCACAGGACAGATTCAAATCTCCCGTAATTCAACGTGGAGTATTGTTAATGTTTAAAAGTAATTAGACTCTACATTACTTCCACTAGAATAACCGGGTACTCCACAACGCAATTCCTTTAGCGGAATGTGCTACTTCTCGTTCTAGGGCATTATACTTACATGAGACTGATTAATAAATATAAATTATACCTTTTGACCCTACAACGGCTAGTCCCACAGTTCCACAAGCACCCGCCCCTGTGAACCCTTCTTCACCACCTAACCCGGTCATTTATCGGGAGCCTAAATTACAAGTCCCCCTGCGCTATGATGGTAAGGCAGGAAAATGTAGGGGTTTCTTATTTCAATGTTTGATTATTTTTTAAAGCGCACTCGTCGTGCTTCTCGACGGAGGATTCTCGGGTGGCATTTGTCCTCTCACTCCTCACGTGCAACGCTCTCACCTGGGCGGACCGTCTTATTCGTTCCAACGCTCGGGTGATGCATGATTCGGTTGGCCTCATGAATGAGATGGCGCTGGTCTTTGACCATGACATCTCCAGTCAGGAGGCGGCAATGAGGCTAACCCGTATTCGGCAGGGGAACAGCAGCATGGCGGAGTTCTCGATCCGGTTTCGGGCGTTGGCAGGCGAGAGCGGCTGGGCAGAAACCCTGCTGATAACGTTATTTACCAACGTGCTTTCTGACCCGGTTCGATACTTTAGTAACTAATACGCCAGACAACCATGTTAGGGAACGTGAGAGAGAGAGAGGAAGGGCCGATTTACTCCATATGTTCCCCCTCTTCTGGGTACGGCCTCCACATCTCCTGCTGTCCGTAATTCGCTGGGCAAAGACGAGCCCATGCAGATGCAGGGGACACACAAAGACAGAAGTGCCCCAAGTTGGGAAACGGGGGGTCTCGCTAGTAGAAGGGAAGATACCAGCGAGACATAACAAACTAGTCTTCTGCAGTCTATTACCAGTCGAACTATCCTGGAACAAACACCCCATTAAGATTGACGCCTTTCTAGATTCAGGGGAGTGTTTTCTGGACTTTAAGTGGGCCAAGGAGTCTGGAATTCCAGTTTGTTCCGTCTTGCAGCCCCATTACATCGCTGCTCTCGACAGTCGCCTGCTGGGTACCGGTTTGGTGAAACAAGCGACCGACTCTATATTTATGCATACTCATCACGGGGGTCATTCAGAACGAATCTGACTCTTTTTAGTTGATTCACCTACCTACCCCCTCGTTCTGGGTCACTCTTAGTTAGTCAAGCACAAACCTCATGTTAATTGGGGCAGTGAGGGAGACACCATCATACAGTGGGGTCCCCAGTGTGCTCCGCACTGCTCACTGTCTGCTGACGTCCTCACCCGTGCCTGACAGTCATGGGGCTGAAGCTGACCTGAGCTTTTTTAGTGATGATGACGAGGGGGATTCCCCGGTCGAGCCGATGAGGTTTACCTCACCCGCAGAGGACGAGGAAGATAGTCTGGTGTGGGATACACAGTTTGATTGGAACCCTCCGTTAGATGACATCCCTAGAGGAGCGTTCCGATTTGGAGATTGTGTTTGAATGCGCGCGTCTTTCCCCCGCTAGTTCTGAAGACATTATAATGATAGGAGTCCCTTTGCCACCTAATGTGCTGGCTGAGTATGCTGAGCTTGCGCAGGTGTTCAGTAAACAACGTGCCACTATCTTGCCACCTCACCGACCCCACAACTGTGCGATTGACTTGTATCCCAGCACAGTGCCACCTAGGGGTTCCCTGTACTCCTTATCAGCTCCCAAAAGTACTGCTATGAGGGAGTATATTAAAGAGGCGTTAGCTATTGGCTTTATCAGGCCCTCTACCTTGCTGGCCGAGGCGGGATTCTTTTTTGTAGAGAAAAAAGACAGGAGCTTGAGACCATGCATCGACTATCTAGGCTTAAACAGTATCACTGTAAAAAACCAATACCCTATGCCTCTGATGAACTCTGCCTTCAAATGCCTTCAGGATGCGTCCGTTTTTACCAAACTCGACCTCCGCAACGCATATAACTTGGTGCGCATGCGCGCGGGGCATGAGTGAAAGATTGCTTTTAATATGCATACAGGGCACTAGGAATACCTGGTCATACCGTTCAGGCACAATAGTGCCCCCTCTGTCTTTCAGGCGCTAGTGAACGACGTGCTCAGACAGATGTTGGAGAAATTCGTGCTTGTCTATTTAGATGACATTTTGTTTTTTCCAACAATCTCTTTGAGCCCATTGTCCATGTCAGGCGGATGCTACAGGCACTTCTTAAAGCACAATTATTTGTTAAGGTGGAAAAGTGTGCCTTCCATGCTGACTCTGTTTCTTTCTTGGGGTTTATAATAACGGAGGGGAGGATCCAAATGGACCTTGAGAAAGTTTTAGCGGTCATGAATTGGCTGACACCTGAATCAGTCAAACAGGTGCAACGTTTTTTGGGATTCGCCAATTTTTACCACCGTTGCATATGCAACTTCAGCTCCGTGATCGCACCAATCACGGCTCTGAAAAAAAAATGGCAACCGTGCGATTCCAATGGCCTGACCCCCTAATCGCCTGTTCGTGCCACTCAGAGTAAGAGCCCAGGTACTGCAATGGGGGCATTCTTCCCAGCTGGCTGGTCATCCGGGTGTCCACCGCACCAAGGATTTCTTAGCCAAGCGGTTTTGGTGGCCTGGGATGGAAAGTGATATGCGTGAGTTCGTTTCTGCCTGTTCGGTCTGTGCCCATAATAAGGGGTCACAACTCTTGCCCTCCGGGCTGTTATGTCCTTTACCCATCCTGAGTCGGCCGTGGAGTCACATCGCTCTCGACTTTGTGACTGGCCTACCCTCATCTGACGGTCACACGTTTATTTTGGTGATTGTGGGCAGGTTTTCCAAGGCAGCCCATTTTATTCCACTTCTCAAGCTGCCTACTGCCCCGGAGACCACCCGATTCATAGTCAACCACGTTTTTAGGGTTAGATCGTGGCCCCCAGTTCGTTTCTCGCTTTTGGTAGGCTTTCTCTCCTAGGCGAGTCTGTAAGTCTCTCATCCGGGTTTCATCCGGTGACCAATGGGCAGACTGAGTGCACCAATCAGTCGATGAAGAACACCCTCCACTGTCTGTAATCGTCGAATGCTACAACATGGAGCAGACAGCTCGCATGGACAGAGTACACGCACAACACATTGTGCAACGCATCCACAGGTTTCTCGCCCTTCAAGGCGCAAGTCGGCTATCAGCCTCCTTTATTCCCTAAGCTGGAGAGGAACGTAGGGGTGCCATCTGCCAAATTCTTTATTCAACATTGTCGCGGCACTTGGAGAAAAGTTTGCGCTTCGCTGGTGCATGCCGTGGCTAATTATAAAAAATTCGCCGACAGGCATCGCCGTCCGGCGCCCTCTTATCGAGTGGGCCAATGAGTGTGGCTTTCCACACATGACCTCCCATTATGGGTTGAGTCTCGTAAGCTCGCTCTGCGGTTTATAGGTCCTTTTAAAATAATCACCGTTCGCCTACAGCTTCCTCGGTCCATGAAGGTGCACCCCACATTTCATGTCTCGCATCTTAAACCAGTACTCATTAGCGCATTGACTCTGGCAGATGAGGTCCCGACACGTGCGTCGTATTCTGGCCAGTGGGCGTGTGGGCCATGGGGTGCAGTACCTCATGGATTGGGAGGGCTATCTCCTCCAGGAACATCTTGGACCCAGATTTGATAAGGGAATTTCGCAGGCCTGGGTCGGAAGGACTGTCGGGGGCCGCTCCTTAGAGGGGGGATCCTGTCATGGTTTTAGCCTGCTCAGTCTGTCTCTCGCAGTTATGGCGGTTGTTTGTCACCAGAGGGCACTCGCGCCCTTCTCTTTTCCTTTTTTTCGGCTAAGCCGATTAGGCTTATTGGCGTCAGCTGGGCGCCTCTCTTTAAGTTGGGTTTACACTTCTCGGGGCTTCTGTGTAAACATTCGTTTCAATTCAATCCAGGTACCGGTTTAAGAACAAGATGACCACTTTGCTTTTTCAGCCTAATCGCTAAAGAAGTAACACGGGACTTACCTTTAGCCGGGCTTAGAGAAGTCTTAGTTAGGAGTTTGTTTTCTCATTTGCACTCTTCGTTTCTTGCTTTGGGTTTTTCCTTTCTGCCCTTGCTCAGGCAGTTTACCTCTGTTACCGTTTCCTTTTCGCCTCCTTATTTTGCTCATCATTAGTTTATTGAGCTATAGGCATTCTTTATTCCTGTTCTTTCTCTGCTCCTGCCTGCGAGCTTTTTCGCCCGTTTTTGGGTTGACTTTTGTTTAGCGTATTCGCCGGGGCTTATTTCTCCTTTTTGTTTTCTCGTGCCCTGTCAGGATTTCTTTGTTCATTCCCCCCATCAGTAGTTATCTCTTGTGGGTAACCTATGGGTCCCCTTACAGTCGCGTCTGGCTCTCTGACCACATCCCCGCCCTCACAAGTACCTGAAAATAAGATCTCGAGTCTTCCAGACTTCCAAATTATTATCTAATAATGGAACAATCATTTACACCTGTTTTGTGCACCAGACATCAATTTTAACCAATATACTGTATTTCATAGTAAAGGTAGGTGTGTACTTCTTTTTTCCTCATGAGGAATTTGCATTTATGTTCATTTCAACTGCTTAAGTGATTCCAAAGTCTGCTTTTTCAGCATCATTTGTTGAATTAGTTTACCTTAATCAATCAATATTTTTTGAAATTAAAATAAAATAAACTTGTGTCCAGGTGTGTCAAAAAGACTGACTACTGTTTGAGGGTGTATTTAGTTTTTCACATGACTGTATGTGAAGGACAATAAACTATGTTACGGATGTTTAAAACCAGGTCACATCGGCACACCTGTGACATATGCAAAAGAAAACACCCCACCTGTCTTCATGACAACAATTATGTGACAAATGAGAGAGAAACCTGTGTCTATGGGAAATACACCACAAAACTATACAAATGAAACTGCAGCAGCCCAAGGACAGATGGCTAGTAGCTCAATGATTGTGCCAGTATGGGTATCATCCTTTAAAAATCCATGCAAAGAGAAACTAGTCTATGCTTTATTAGACACTCAGAGTGACACTGCCTTCATTGATCAAGAGGTGAGTAATGAACTGCAAGTGGATACTTACCCTGTGAAATTCAAACTTACCACCATGGTGGGAGAATATATGGTCATGAAGTGTGAAAGAGTATCCGGCCTATGTGTGAGGGGCTACAGCTCCACGTGTACCTCAACCTCCCACCTGCTTATACAAAGGACTGTATTCCTGTAAACTGTCATCCCATGAAACTTCCAAACGCTGGAATCATCTTGCAGGAATTGCAGACAATATACCACCACTCCTCAGTTGTGAGGTAGGCCTTTTAATTGTTTACAATTGAAGAGCTCAGGCACAAAAGCCGCTAAACGCCACTTCCATGAAAAATGAGATAACGATATCACGTGAAAGCTCTCAGTGCCTAGTATACGATAATCAAATACTTTTTCCTTCAAAAACCACTAAATCCCACATGTAAGCTATCCCAAAACACGGTTCGTTGGCAGAAACCTCTAAACGCCAGTTGCATTCTTCCGCTAAAGCCGCTAAGTTCACACCGCCAATCAGAAGACGCGCATCAGATAACGTGAAGTTAGGGAGGGCAAACCGGAGCTTTAGATTAGAACGTAGACAGCAGTGAATTCACGTGAGCTTGACAATACATTTCTGACAGAAAACGTAGTTTATTGACTTTTTACTTCACTGCTGTGGTGATAAAACTTACAAGAAGTAAATGCTAGTTTATTGTTAGCCTTTATTGTTCGCCATATGAGGCTAGAATGGTGAAGCTAACAGAAACCAATAGCACTAATCCATAAAAAGTTTTCGAAATTAGCAACGCGTAATATTGTAGGCTACGTTTCATGCTGCGTTTGATATGCTAAGGCTATTTATTACGAAGAACTCTCCAATCGATTAATATATTTAATTTGATTAGCTTTTCATATTTGTCAATGTCGTTTTAAAAGCAACATTTTGAACACCTTGTTACTACGTTTATATTGTTAATTGAAACGAGCTGAATACGTTTAAGAAGGTTAATTAAAAAGGCTATTTTCCATATGTCTTGTCTGTTGAATTAACCTCAGTCAACTCTAATGTTGGCATGAAGCCCCCTCATGAGGATTTTAACAAAAGTGGAAAGCATTGTGAGAATGCAAGAACGAATACAGGTAGACTTTTATTTTATCGGTGGCTATAGGCCTACTGGCTAGGAAGGTGATACATTTTTCAATCGTTTTTTAAAACAATCTACAACATATTTCAACATTTTATAATGAATACGTAAGGTTAAATGGTCTTAATAATCATACTTCTGAAAGGGGAATAATTTAACACTGATTTAAGTGATTTTATGACAAAGTAACACAAATATAACAGGTAAAATAACGCATTTTACCTTAATTGTAAAGTAATATAGTAATATAACCCTTAGCCTCTGTGTTGATAATGCGTTTTTTTTTCTTGAAGTCAAAAATATGGTACAAACTAGTAAAGTGTCATTAACCCTTACATGCCAAACTCGGCCTCCGTGGTCATGCACGACTCAAAATTGGCCTAAGAGTGTGCCGAATTCTCTTTCCTACAAAATGAATCTGTAGTCGCATGTATTTTGCATGCGCTGTGGCGCAAATAAGCCAGTTTAAGCAAATTTTGCCATTTGCATCAGCCATACAAAGTCAAATTTTCAACATAATCCAGGCACATAAGGGTTAATGAGTCTGGAGAGTTAATGAGATTTGGACACTTTTGGGGGCGAGGGGTCATGGACTGTCATCTGTCGAACTTTGGTACATTCATGGATATTTCCTTGTTTCATCCATTTTATATTCTGCTTTCACCGTTTATGATGTTTCCAGTTGCGTGTTTGTGATTTTGCAACAGTTTCCTATGGCTTGTCCAAACAGGTGGACTTAGAGGTTTCTGCAAAAAAAGCACAGACTTAGCGGGTTTTGCAGCAAAAGGCAGTCAAATTTGTTAAAAAAGGAATTAATTGAATAAAGTTACATTTTTGGAAAATATGACATTTTATTCAGTGATGAATAACCTTTTCATTGCAATTAAAGTGAAATTAGTGAACCTGAACATAGAAGCCTAATAAAAATCACTCATTTAAAACAAAAGATGTCAGGGGGACTTTTGCGTCTGAACTCTTCAATTGTCCCAGGGCGCCTAGACAGGTACAGTTAGGGAAAGATGGTAAGCCTTATGCTGTACAAACAAATAAAAGACTTATGGTGGAGTATTGTTGGCTGTTCAACATCTTGCCTGGAGTCACCAGCGGCAACTGCCATTTGTCACTGCGTGGTTGTAAAGGAGCTGCCCCACAAAACGCCAATGGATGCCATTCATGTTCTGGAGTATGATTTCAAGGATGCCACAGGTGATGACAAAACTGTTTATCAGGAGGATCTCATTTTCCTGGACAAACTGAAGGCAGGTATAAGGAAAAATGACAAAGGACATTATGAAATGCCCCTGCCATTTAAACAAAGACCATACCTACCTGATAACAAACAGTTTGCTATGGTTAGATGAGATATATAAGGAGGACTACATGAAATACATGAGCGACATCATTGAAAGGGGTGATGTAGAAGAAGCACAAGAGGAGGGAGTTCTCAGTGAAAATTGGTATATTCCTCATCATGGCGTGTATCACCCGAAGAAGCTGGATACAACACAAGTAGTTTTTGATTGCTCTACAAGGTATAAGAGAACCAGACTCAATGAGCACCTTCTGGCAGGGCCAGACATGATAAATAACTTGACAGGTGTTCTTATGCGGTTTAGACAGCATCCCATCGCCTTAATGTGTGACATAGAAAAAATGTTCCACCAATTTCATGTCCAGGAGAATGATCGCAACTACCTATGCTTCTTGTGGTGGAAAGATGGAGACTTAAGCACACATCTGCAAGAGTATTGTATGAAGGTGCATCTTTTCGGTGCAGTGTCTTATCCTGGATGAGCAAACTAGGGGCTAAAACACCTAGCCAAGGAGAACTGTCACTCATATCCATTAGGTCCAAGTTCATAGCAAGAGACCTTTATGTAGATGAGTCACAAGCACAGAAACTGTTGAAACAGCCATCCAACTCGCTCAAGAAGCACAGGAGCTATGCAATAAGGGAGGTCTCCGTTTATACAAGTTTGTATCAAACCACAGTGATGTTCTTCACAGTGTACCCTCATCAGAATGCGCAACAGACACAAGGACTAAGGATCTCACCCTAAATGATATCGCACTGGAGAGAGCACTGAGAATCAACTGGAGCATAGAGGATGATTGCTTCAGATTCAATGTCACGCTGAAGGACTAATCTGCTACACGGCGTGGCATATTATCAACTGTTGCCTCCATATACTGTATGACCCCTGGGATTTATCGCCCCATTTATCCTCAATGGAAAGGGGATCCTGCAGGAAATGTGTCATCAGGGTAGTAGCTGGGATGATCCCCTACCAGAGGAGCTTAGGCCATGGTGGGAGAATTGGAGAAAAGACCTTTCAAATCTGGAGAAGATAAGTATAAATTGTTGTTACCTGCCAATTTTGGAAATGTGGTCTGAATTACATCACTTCTCCGATGCCAGCACCATCGGGTACAGTCAGTGCTCATAGCTTAGACTGAAAAACTACAAAGGAGACGTTCACTGTGTTCTTGTCATTGGAAAATCCTGTGTTTCTCCAACAAAGGTGACCACCATACCAAGGTTAGAGTTGACATTAGTTGTGGTCTCAATGAGCAACTTGCTCAGAGAACAGCTAAGTTGCACTGAAATCAAAGTTCTTCTGGACAGACTCAAGGGTAGTTTTAGGATACATAAATAATGAACCACATCATTTTCACACTTTCGTAGCAAACAGAGTGCAGAAAATTAGCCACAGTACAACTCTCCAGCAATGGTTTTATGTCTCCACTGATGAAAACCCGGCAGACAGTGCCTCCAGAGGAACAACAGTAAACAAATTGCTCTCGTCCAATTGGTTCACTGGTCCGATGTTCCTGTGGGAAAAGGAAATACCGACTTCAACAGGCGAGGTTCTGGAAATTCCCATAGGAGACCAGAAGTAAGAAAGGTCCAAGCTCTAAAAACTGAAACTATAGAAAAGGTGAGCCTGGTAGATCACCTGTCCAAGTACTCATTCTGGCCTTGAGCCACCAAAGCCAATGCACGCCTTCTGCGACAAACTAAGAAAGACAAATCAGTTGCACACTCTACAGTAAGTAAAAGAGAGAAGGCTGAGCATCTCATCATCAAAGACCTGCAAAATCAGGTATATCAGGAGGAAATAAATTACCATGTCACAACAAATTGCACCACCTTGATCTGTTTGTAGACATAGATGGCATACTTAAGGTGGGAAGAAGACTTAGTTACTCATCCTACTGTAATTCATTTAAGCACCCAACGGTCATTCCCAAGGAGCATCATATTACAAGGATAATTATCACTCATTAATAAACATCAGGGCAGTGGCTTCACTATAAATTAAATCCGGTCCAATGGCTATTGGATCCCTATATGTAGATGTAGTATGTTTTATTTTTGAACATTTTGGGGAAGATTTTTTATTTGTAAATGAAAATGATGCAGTACTATTCCCCCGTATCGGAGGAAAACTTTATGAATGCCCAATTAAATCGAATTATTATAGAATCTTACATAGAAACTTAGTTTTTTGATCAAGTTTATTTTCTCATATAAACTCCTCAAAAAAAGTTCGGAAACGTTATTTCGGTCGATTATTCCTCCCCTTTAATAATACCAATTGGTATTGTATTTTATATCGTTGGAAAGCCTGATTAATCACCTTTACAACGAGGTACAACTTGTGAGGATCATGCATTCGTGGAATGAGCAACACAGCTGACCGTGTGGGTAGCGGCCCAAAAAAATGTGCCAAAATCCCCTGCAATATTCTTCTGTTGGTATTCACTCTCGTTTTGAGCTTCAAGTGCTGGCAGGTGTATGCCAGTCACAGGTGTGTGACTGGCACCTGATTGGCACCTAATTGACAGCACTTGTGTGCATGGGTCCTGCAACTTTGTTGAGTTTGTTTGTGCTCCAAGCATAAACATGCCACGTTTGTCCCTTCAGGATAAGGCCCGTGCAATAGGGCAAGTGGAAGCTGGTGTTCCGGTACGCAGAGTGGCAGCATTATTTGGTGTCAGCCCTGGTACCATTTCCAAACTTAGGACCAAGTTCCGTGAGACTGGTGAAGTCAAAGACCGACCACGAAGTGGCCGTCCCAGGAAGACAACACCCCAAGAAGACCTGTTCCTCACCCTTGCTTCACTGAGGAACCGTAGGCTTTCTTCCAGAGATTTACAGGCAAGATTTGCACAACGGTACCACAGACAGATCTCTGATCAGACGGTGAGGAACAGACTGCACATGGCCGGTCTTCGTGCTTATAAGGCTGCCAGGAAGCCTGCAATGACTGCCCTTCACCATCAGGCCCGTTTGCGCTGGTGTCGACAGCACCGACAGTGGAACCTAAGAATGTGGGGCAACGTCATGTTCAGTGATGAATCAAGGTTCTGTCTGCGGAAGCTGGATGGCAGGATCAAAGTATGGAGACGGCGTGGAGAACGCTATGCAGATTGCTGCACAGATCGCGTGACACCTTTCAATGGGGGCAGTGTCATGGTGTGGGGCGGTATCTCTCTCACAGGCAAAACAGAACTTGTCATCATTGAAGGCAATCTCAATGCAGTGAGATATCGGAATGAGATTCTGGAGCCAGTGGCGATCCCATATCTCCAGAATCTGGGACCTAACTCCATCCTCCAGGATGACAACGCTCGCCCCCACAGAGCCAGGATCATCATAGAGTACCTCCAGAATTTGGGAGTGGAGAGGATGGAATGGCCTGCTGTGAGTCCAGACCTCAACCCAATTGAACACCTGTGGGATCAGCTTGGGCGTGCTGTACGTGCCAGGGAGACCAACGCAACCATGTTGGCTGACTTGCGGCAAATCCTGGTTGAGGAATGGGATGCCATCCCACAGCAGTGTGTGACCAGGCTGGTGACCAGCATGAGGAGGAGGTGCCAAGCTGTTGTGACTGCGTATGGATCTTCCACACGCTACTGAGGTCCCTGACAGTGTAAAATGAATAAAGTGTAAAAATGGCCAATATGTGTTGTTTTTTCCTTATTACTGTGGGAGAGTGCAATCATCCAATCCACCAAGCAACTCAAAACGAGAGTGAATACCAACAGAAGAATATTGCAGGGTATTTTGGCACATTTCTTTGGGCCGCTACCCACACGGTTAGCTGTGTTGCTCATTCCACGAATGCATGATCCTTACAAGTTGTACCTCGTTGTAAAGGTGACTAATCAGGCTTTCCAGCGATATAAAATAAAATACCAATTGGTATTATTAAAGGGGAGGAATAATCGACCGAAATAACGTTTCCGAACTTTTTTTGAGGAGTTTATTTACCACCCCTTCTTAGAGGACACAATATTTTCACTAACTATATTACAATCTTACTTTAAATTTTATCCACATTCCTGCACGCTACATGAGATCAGTCACAACATCATTCTTCTGTTTCTCTCTGCAAAAAACATGTAGCTACAAATTCATCCATATCAAGAGCCAATGTAATGGCCATCTCATGAGCAAGAATCAAGTTTTTCTTTCGCCCGTGCAACATGCGATATCAGTTTCACTCTCTTGCCTAATGTGATTATTAGTAGGCTACATTTGTGCTTTTAATAAAAAAAATGTAAAGAAATCTACTCGCTGTAATTCGCTACTTGGCTATACCCCATAATGTGCCTATACTGCAACATGAGCCACATCTGGACTTCAAACCATAAGCCTACATCCCTAATAGCTAGCTGCTAGTTAGCTTTATACCTTTGATTGAATAAATCAGTGCCCCCAAAAATCTACGATTCCGTGATTGGAGAATTTTTGGCGGAAAACTAGATGTTCCATGGAAAATTGGAGAGGCCGCGTAATCATGCAAAAAGTGACATTTAACCCACACTTAGCTTAGTTTTGTACCCCAGTGTTTGCCGTAGTTGGTGTTGTTCCTCTGTGTTTTTTAAGACTACAGCTGGAAGCGATGGTGAGGTTCTTACTTCCCTCTAAAACAAAGGTATTACCAGTATAAAACTTCCCTTTAAACTGATCATTGGTCTCAACCTGTTTTAATAAATTTTCCTTGAACAAGTGTGCCAACAGTCTGAGTAATCCATTTCTGTCAGGACAACTCACGTATTTAAATGACATGTTTAATGAATGAACGTGCTGCATAATTATTTTAGTTTGTCGGTGAATGGATCTGCCTTAGTACTGCTCTGGAGCACGGGCATCTCCCCCTGCTAAACAAGAGATGACCAGAAACCCCCCATACTAAAGAAGATCAGGTGGAAGCTGGGGTGGTGGAGGGTGACAGCAAATTTCTTTTTACACAAGCCGTAAGCAACAAAGAGCAGCGGATCAGCATTCAAGCAGTACAGAGAGAACTAATTCTTGGCTTAATCCAGAACTATGTTCCTGCTCGACCACTTCGCTCTTCTACAGCAGGGCGACTCGCACTTCCCCCCCTCCGTGTCAACGGCTCTCGCTCGTCCCAACTGCGGAGCTTTTCCACCTTAGCTCCTCAGTGGTGGAATGAACTTCCCATTCCCCTACATTCTACTCGAACCCTGCCTGCATTCCGTCAAGGCCTGAAGACACACCTCTTCATACTCCACCTTGACTGATGTTCTAACCTAGGAATATCAGTTCCCTGTGTTTTTCCTGTCTGTTATAGTTTATAATAGTATTTAGAATAGAAGTGTAGTATAGCTGATTTACCCACAGCTTACTGTGAACTACAGTCAATGTTCATTACTAGGGATAGCTGCTACATTATGGGAAGGATGTGCTTTGTCTTGTCTGTTCTGTAGTGATCTTGATGATGTCTCTGTATGCACTTATTGTACGTCGCTTTGGATAAAAGCGTCTGCAAATTAATGTAATGGCTTAAAAAGGGGTGCTCCATTAGAGGTGTGTGCACGTGATTGGTTGAGTATGGGACGCGTGATTGCTAGCCGACCATGGTCAGCTACAACGAGAGGTTCTCCGACAGAACTTGCTTTGCGCACTTCATTCGTGATGCTCATTTCTGTCAGGACAACTCACATATTTAAATGACATGTTTAATGAATGAATGTGCTGCATAATTATTTTAGGTTGGCGGTGAATGGATCTGCGTTAGTACTGCTCCGGAGCACGGGCATCTCCCTCCGCTAAACAGGAGATGACCAGAAACCCCCAACAGCCCCCCTACAGCAGATCATCCAGTACCTAACCTCGCCTGCTGTCTTCTGAGATCAGGAAGACCATATCAATATCTCTCCAGCATGGAGCTAGAACACAGCTGTGATCTTGGACCAGACATTGGCCATATTACATTATGTGATAGTAGACTATGTGTACAGTAGAGCACCTGCTGTCTCCTGAAGATCAGGAAGACCATATCGATATCCCTCCGACAAGGAGATAGAAAACAGCTGTGATCTTGGATCAGACATTGGCCATGTTACGGTCGCTTGTTAATTTGTTACCCCTGTTTTCTCCTTTCACTTTTTAGGTCCGCCTCCCGGGGCTTGATTGGCTCCCACGGCAATCGCCGGGCTTTCTTTAAAAGGAGGTTGAGACCGGATACCAGGGTTGCTTCCCTGGCGTCTCTCTTTTGCATTGTGTTGTCGGTCAAAATCTTATATCCTCGTTACACGCATCCATACACCCTTCATACACATCCTATGCAGGCACGCATCCATTCCTATTTTTGGGTATTGTTATTTGTTTAATAAAATGTGTTTACTTTTGCAACCAATTTTGTGTCTGTCCATTTATGTTGCGGTTGGGTCAGGGCCCTGACCGTAACATAAATTGGGGGCTCGTCCGGGATTTGGACGTTTTTTTCGAGCCATTAGTTTAGCCATTAGTTAGTCGTTTGCTGTGGAGCTGCGCGCTGTCACGGCTGAGACGCCGTTTTTTCTTGGATTGGCCTTGGTGGGCGTTTTCCCTTTTGTCGGGGCAGACGCCGTTTATGTAAAGGTAATTATCCTGTTCTATATAACGACTCGTTTGTGTAAATGGTTATTGTTAATCTGTTGTTTATGCATTGTTAGTAGTTCCAGTGCGATTTTTTTTGTAAACAACTTTTGTGGTGACGTGGCGTTGGGTGCGCGTTTCCATATCTGACGTGGCAATTTGAAAGTTGCGCGTCTTTAGAGGCGGTCGTTTTTTGTCCTGGTTTAGATCTTGCCTTTATGTACTCTGTACTATTTGAATACGGACGTTTCCTTACCTGTTTAAAAATAGCGATTGATCCCTGTTGGGATGTTTATTGGTATTCGCTTTATTTGCGATTACGAGCTGTCTCACACTTTGATAGTACTGTTTGCCTTTGGTTGGCTGTTTATGAGCGATTATATTTCTTAGAGATGGTAATTAGCTTTTTCTGGTACGGTTTTGGTGTGAGCTATTTTTCGGCTACTTGTTTTGTCCTATTGTTTTTTTTCTTTAAACATAGGCTTTATGGTAAGGTATTCTGCTGGATTGCGCACATGTTGAGTAGTGACCTTTGTTGCATTTTTGTGCGCTATCCTGCTATATAATCTCGTGTAGATTTTGATCCGTGTTTCTGTAGTATACAGAGTCTATTACGGCTATAGTTATAGCCTGAGCAATGTTTGTGGGTCGTGTTTTTTTTTTTTCTTCCTCTTGCTATATAGGCTTATAGTAGAAACCGGAGACGCCTTTGTTTCCTTGTTTCTCTATGTACTTGCTTATGTATGGTCAATGTTGGGAACACCTTGAATATAATTAGTTACATCTTTCAGGCATTTTATAAATCTTCAGGTGTGGAGCACGCTGCTGTCCCCTACAGGCTGTAGAGACCAGTTCCTTTGGCGCTGAGTCTGTATTGGTAATGGTTAAAGTGTGTGGGAAAGGCTTCACCAACTATATAGACGGAACGTTTTGGCTCTTCGGAGAGGCGATTCCGGCTATATACAAGGATTCAGAGTACCGCAACGAAGACTAGGGCCTCTTACAGGACAGTCAGACAGTTAGGCAGGTAAGGTGACAATAGGTCGCGATTGGCACTTAGATGTGTCCAGGTTACCCATTTATAGGGCTTGATAGGGAATGGGACGCTCCTCAGTACACCTGTTTTATTCTATGTGTCTCCACGTTGCTCTGCCTTGCCCATACATAGTCGCTAGCCTATGTTGCTCTCCCCTGTGTTTTGTTTTTTTTTAACACGCATGCTTTGTGCGTTTTGCCCCATATAGCTGCTCTCCCTTTTGGTAGTAAGTACATTACGCCTACTTCTATTCGCGTGGTAAATCGCGATATAGCAGTGTCACCATGACTTCCGTCGATTCTTTTATCAGAGATCCATCTGAGGAATTACTCGAGACGTACACTAAAGAACAGCTATTATTCATAGCTGAACACTATGACATTGACATCTCGAGTAATGATCGGCGGCTGAAAGAGACAATTATCACCACTTTAAGGTCCCTATTAATCCGTATGAATGTCCTCCGGAAAAAGCCCGATCCTCTGTTAAAGGCTGGTCTCGCTGGGCCAGGCGAGTCTACTCCTTCCTATTCTGACGCTCAGCTACGAATAAAAGCGCTAGAGCTCGAATTGGAGATTAGGCGTTTAGAGGTAAGGAAACTGGAGATATCACGCTCTCCTCCTCGCGCTGGCTTTGATGTCAGCAGAAATATTCGGATGGTTCCTCCATTCTCAGAGAAGGACGTGGATAAATACTTTCCCCATTTCGAAAAAGTAGCTACCTCTTTAAACTGGCCAAAACCCGTTTGGCCCTTGCTACTCCAATGTGTCCTTGTGGGAAAAGCCCAGGAGGCATATTCCTCACTTGAGTTGGACCTAAGCTCTGACTATGAGTTGGTGAAGAACGCAATACTTCGGGCATATGAACTCGTCCCCGAGGCATATCGCCAGAAGTTTCGTGCCTACAAAAAAAAACGACAGACAGACTTATGTAGAGTTTTCAAAAGAAAAAGAACGTTTATTTGATCGATGGTGCTCTTCACAAAACATAACAACTAAAGAACAGTTAAGGGATCTAGTGCTCATTGAAGAGCTTAAAAACTGCTTGCCCGACCCAGTTGTCACCTATCTGAACGAACATAAAGTCGCTCAAGTTGCCGAAGCCGCAGTCTTAGCTGATGAATATGTTCTCACTCATAAGTCCTTTCTGTCAAAGTCCCCATTCTCAAGTTTTGAGCGAAATAGTCCATTAAAAGAATATGGTAAGTTTAATAGCCATAAACCAGCTGGTGCTGTCTTTGAGAAGGATATTCCATCTCCATCTCCTGCTCGTGGTCCTCCCGACAGTCGCACCGAGCGAAGACTTGAGCGTAGTTGCGCTTACTGCAAAACCAGCGGTCACACTATTGCAGACTGTTTTAAGTTGGCTCGGAAACATGCAAGACCACAATTGTTAGTTAATACGCAGACTCACTTTGTTCACTCTGTCCCGATTCCTAAAAGAGAATGTCATAATTATTCTCCCTTCCTCATGAATGGGGTTGTGTCAATACCGGGGTTACCCGCAGTAAGGGTTAAGATACTCCGTGACACGGGCGCTGCCCAATCCTTTCTTTTAAAGGAGGTACTGCCGTTTTCTGACAGCACATCTCTTGGTGCTAGTGTACTCGTGCAGGGCTTTACCATGGGGTATGCGGAAGTGCCCTTACACAAGGTGACGTTGGATTCTGAGCTGAATAATATGGGAAATCGAACGGTGATGTAACATTGGATAGGGCGAAGAGAGCGAGAGTCAGTGAATAGTAAAGTAACTTTAGACTACGTCTTAAAAATGTCTGTGAGTTAGCAAAGAGTTCATTGGCCGTGGCTCAAAGCCGCATGAAGTCTCTGTTTGATCGACGGGCAAAAGTCCGATCATTTTCCCCTGGAGATAAAATATTGGCTTTTCTCCCTGTTCCCGGCTCGGCTTTACAGGCCAGGTATAGTGGCCCTTACATGGTTCAATCTAAGGTTGGGGATGTGGATTACATCATTGCTACACCAGAGCACAGGAAAAAGACTCGGTTATGCCATGTTAATATGCTCAAGGCTTTTCATGAGCGAGACTCTCAGTGCCCTGTGGCGCCCGTGCTGGCTTGCTCTCTCTCTCTCTCGCAAACCCCGGAGTTGACTGGTGCGCTGTCATCCTCCCCGGAGGGGGATGTTGATGACGTGATTGGTCCTTCCAGGTGTCGAGTAGAGGGCAGGTTGCAGAACTCGGAGATGTTGCGTTGTCTGCCAGACCATCTTGCACATCTCTCGGCCACTCACAGTGCTGACATAATGAGTCTCATTAATTCCCACCGAGCATTGTTCCCTGATGCACCGAGCCTGACGTCCCTGGTAGAGCACGATATTGCTGTCGGCGATGAATCTCCCATAAAACAGCACGCCTATCGTGTCAACCCCACTAAGCGTGCGCTCCTACAAAAAGAGGTAAAATACATGTTGGATCATGACATCGCAGAGCCCAGTACCAGTCCGTGGAGTTCCCCTTGTCTGCTTATTGATAAACCTGATGGGTCTTACCGTTTTTGTACGGATTATCGTCGGGTGAAATTTAAAAAAATAAATAAATAAATCAGCGTAAGTAGTTTTGTTTTTTTTGTTTCCCGTGAGTATTCGGCCGTACACGTAGGTGTCCTGGCGCTTTTACTTACGCCGCGGTTTGTTGTCAAGCATATTCGTCTATTGTTTTATTCGACAGTCTTCGGCTGCCGTTTAGGTGGGGGGGTTGTTACGGTCGCTTGTTAATTTGTTACCCCTGTTTTCTCCTTTCACTTTTTAGGTCCGCCTCCCGGGGCTTGATTGGCTCCCACGGCAATCGCCGGGCTTTCTTTAAAAGGAGGTTGAGACCGGATACCAGGGTTGCTTCCCTGGCGTCTCTCTTTTGCATTGTGTTGTCGGTCAAAATCTTATATCCTCGTTACACGCATCCATACACCCTTCATACACATCCTATGCAGGCACGCATCCATTCCTATTTTTGGGTATTGTTATTTGTTTAATAAAATGTGTTTACTTTTGCAACCAATTTTGTGTCTGTCCATTTATGTTGCGGTTGGGTCAGGGCCCTGACCGTAACAGCCATACTAACATTATGTGACAGAAGACTATGTGTACAGCAGAGCACCTGCTGTTTCCTGAAGATCAGGAAGACCATATCGATATCCCTCCAGCACAGAGACAGACCATGGCTGTGTTCTTGGATCAGACATTGGGCATACTATGCAATGTGACGCCTAAGTAGGCTATGTGTAGCCTGGCCGTGTGGCTTATACTATCTAGTGAAAAAAGCTGTGTGTAACAACAGGGCAACCTATTGCTTCCTAAACATCAGGAAGTCCTGAATCGATATCCCCATTAAACACTGCTGTCATCAGAGAAGATTACAACGGGATAGAAAAAGGACAGTACCCAGCAACCACCATATTTTATTTATTATTATTATGTACTGTATATTTTTTAAGCAAGTAGCAAATGTCAACAGCACAGATCACAGAATTTTGCACAGATCCCACTGGACGAGCCATTGCCGGCATCGTTCATGAACATAGGCTTATGAGGGGTTGCGGTCATAGCGACACTCACATTGGATATCGGTAGCAAACCCCCCCCAAAAGTCTAACCCGGATATGTTATGTGACTAGTGGAGCATCCACTATACAACTCGGCCAATACCCCATTCGCTTCAAAAGACGATGTGACGAAATGCAATGCTATTGTATTCCTGAATCGACCAAGTCATTCAAACTGTGGCCGTATGGAATACCATCAGAAGCAAGCTATTAGTGTCAACTTGCCATAAAGATTTGATTACCATTACAATGCTTAGCCATTTGAATTATTTGCCTTTAGAAATGGTTTGCCTTTAGAATAAAGCAATAAGCCCAACATTCCATCAGCTATACATAGCCTATAAAGCAGAATAAGCCTTGCTGTAAGAAATTAAAGGGATAGTTCGGAATTTTGGACATAATGTCTCAATTACGACTTACCCATGATGTAGTTGATTGATGGAAACCATTTTCAGCTAATTCCATGCTGTCCCTTCTTTTGGACATACACGTTGCTAATGCTAGCGCAACTCTATGGCAACTGGTAGCATCCACTACCAAACGCACTTAAACACTCCACAGTGCACCCAAAGCAAATAAAATACGACGACAGTCTATCGGGGGAGCGATACTTTACGTTACCTACGAATGTAGTGCCGGCACTGGTGGACTACAACAACAAAGAAGAGTAACAAGTTGCAATGGCCACGTTCGCTCCGCCGCCGTACTTCCACAGAGAATATTAGGTCAGCACAAAGTAAAGGATTCAACGATAGTTTGACTTAAAAAATGATGCTATAAACAGTCAAAATAACCCCGATAGACTGTCGTCGTATTTTACAAGTGTTTTTACACAACAACAGCAACGTATTTCAGCCCTAAGTGCGATAGGTGGTTGCTGTGGAAATGTAGACTGTACGGCACTTCGGCGAAAAGTAACAAGATAAACTCTTCAGGGTTAATGAGAAAACAACTGTAGCTGAATATCTTCTAAACCGAAAGTGCATCAGGAACTATATATAGTACAGTAAGCAAGGGAAAACAGCGAATGCTCATTTGCACAACGTTTTTTTTTTAAATTATTGTTTCTATACGTGAACATGATTTTCTTAGCGTGTATAAATGGTGCATTTTACAGTCTGTGGCTGTGGCGAGAGGAGGCTTGTAAGTGCTTTGGGCTATTAATAGCAGCCTCCTAATTTATTGCACTGCAGTGTAACGAGAAGCTGAGGTTTTCGCAAGAGGCTACCCTTTTAAACAATACTGCGTCAAAATTTACGGGGTTTTCTTAAAGCTGTAGTTTATCATTTCAGACAAACATGAATACTGTATTTGAGACGGATACGTCTCAACCACTAGGGGTGAAGTTTATAGAGTTAAAGGCAATGTCACTGACACATTGAAAATGTATACCCCCACACATTTTTTTATTAGAAAGCTGGCAACTGAAGAATTGCTTCGTATTTCTCAATTACACTTCTGTTCGTTGCCGGTACTTGCAATTACGTTTGAGGAATAAGAGGGTCTTGAATTGGTTCCGTGATGAAAGACAGTAGCTATCTTCTAGTCCAACATGACCTATACAGTAACATGGCACAACTTAAGTACAATCTCTAAACAAATGGGGGCTAGCCAGGAGGAAAGGCTTCATGTGAGAATTCACTCCTTCCCTGGTTCCATTTCCTGGCTAGATCAATGACTCTTCACACATTATAATTTCTATTCACCCTGGGTTGCTTACCAATGACTCTTGGCGCCTAAGTCTTGGGGAAGAGCTTGCATTTGAAAGGGTACTTAACCCCTGGACTGAAACAGGATGGGTGTGGGGACTTAAACAGATTATAACTCTGATATTACTATAAAAACCTGAAAATCCAACACAACCTCGGGGGCAGGTGCAAGAAACAGGTCATTAGAATATCATGCCCTGTGCCACCCACATTTTGAGAAACGCACCCGCGTAGCGCAGGTTAGAATACGACGTATCTCATCCCGCGTTAAACCCGCACAGGAGAGGCACTTAAGCGCATGACTTGATATTCGAATTACCTGTTTCTTGTACCTGCCCCCTGGGTTGCCAGGTATCTCCTAAAACAATGTTTGTGGGGTTTCAGATGAGATGTTAAACCGAGGTCCTGACTGTCATTAAAAGCTCCCATGACACTTATCGCAAAGAGTAGGGGTTTCCCTGGTGTTCTGGCTAAACTCCCAACCCAGGCTCTTTCAATCTGCCACCTAATCATACCCCAGTTTAATTGGCTAAAACATTCTTCTCTCCCTCTCCACCTCAGCTGATGTGTGGTGAGCATTCTGGCGCAAAATAGCTGCCGATGCATCAATCAGGTGGGTGCTACACATTGGTGGTGGTTGAGGTGAGTTTCCCCCTCATCATTGTAAAGCGCTTTGAGTGTCAAGAAAGGCGCTATATAAATGCCGGGCAATATTATTATTATTATTATTATTATGTGCTTTCAACGTGTCAGTGACAGTGCCTTTAACCTCTTAATGCCAAACGCCCCCTAGCGGTAACGCGGGCGTGACGGAAATTATTAAATTATACATTTCATTAATTTAATAATATATAATAAACTGCTTACCTCAATATTTTGATTAAATATCCTTATGATATATCCATTCCTTCTGGGAAAGTGGTTTTTAAGCCCAAAACGTCGAGATAAAACTTTGTAAATAACGTTGGAAACTCTGACCTAATTCTCAAACATGTATTGCAGCTTGATGTCACACCATAAACAATGTGCTGGTAAACTGTTCTGCTTAATTGTATTTCACAAAACTTTGGTTTAAAAAATCATTATACCTTTAGGCTTCAAGAAAAAATACTTTAAAACTTTCATAAGGCTGTACATGATTTTTTTCCAATTTTAAACCGACTTGTGCTTTTTTGCACTTGATTACGACTCGTTCGGCTGTGTTCACTTTGGCGTTGTGAAACTCAGCCAGTTTCTGGAGTACCAATCCAACGGCTTAGTATATGTTAGCCAGAGTGGTTTTGAACATGCTTGCAGAGAATTATGCAAAACCGTCATCAATTGGGTGTATTTCTTTGACTGATAGCACAATAGGCCTATCTGAAGTGGGAAAAACTGTCTTCGACCTGCCTCCACTCCGAGTATTATTTGCTTTCCATTGGGTTTTAAAACTGTCTGTCAAATATTCCAGCCAATAGCCAAGACTCTTATCTTTCAAAAGAGCCCTCCTTAAACACATTTCCTTCGTAAATGAAGGCGATAACAGCACTGCGTATGAGGAAGTGGCACTCACGCGTAATTATCGAGCCAAGATGGCGCAGTGTTTTTACCTTGTAGCGTAGCTCGCTACATTCCGTTTAGCAAAGCACAATTAATTAGGTAAGGCCCGCAGTTACATTTTTTACTTTAGAGTATTTTTCATACAGTTTTTGTGTAGTTATGTCGAGATTTTTGAGGCGTTTATCCGTGCACCAAGTGCTAGACGAACTGGATAAGCCAGAAGATGTTTTTGCCGAGGGAGACTCATCCTGTCTCAGTGACGCTGAATCCACTGATGACCGAGATGATGTTGCTGACATGTAAGTTGTTTTATCATACTAACAGTGTTATGCTATAAACACATTGAATTTCGCCATGGCAGGTAACGTCGTTAGGGCTGGTGGTATTACCGATTTTTCGATATACCAGTGTGAATTCACGCAATGCCATGCGGGTTCGTAATTACATTGTCAACTGTATTTTATTGTTTTTCATACAATTAATATTACAAATTGCACATTCCAACGGTATGATAAATAATTTATGAAGTAAACTTAGGGTGTATTGTCTGTGT
This sequence comes from Synaphobranchus kaupii, assembly GCA_029718625.1. Taxonomy (NCBI): domain Eukaryota; kingdom Metazoa; phylum Chordata; class Actinopteri; order Anguilliformes; family Synaphobranchidae; genus Synaphobranchus; species Synaphobranchus kaupii. Next base: position 6,332,077 of record CM056398.1, on the reverse strand, counting down.
TGACAAACTCGCACGTGTTACGTGGCGTTGCCAACAACACAGATGTTTGGTGTAAGCATCGAAGGAAATTTAGCTGCAATGCGTGAATCCCTGTGTTTCTTCTGTGAAGCTAACTAACCTTATATACTTATGCATAAAATCGGTCCCTCTCAGCTAAATTAATATAGATAGTATTGCCTTTACAGTGGCAAGCTAGCAAGCATCCCTGTGTTTTCCTGTCTGTTTATTATAGTTTATACGAGTATTAGGAATGGAAGTGTGGTGTTGCTGATTTGCCCACAGCTTACTGTGAACTACAGTCGACGTTCATTGCTAGGGATAGCTGCTACATTATGCGAAGGATGTGCTTTGCCTTGTCTGTTCTGTAGTGATCTTGATGTCTCTGTGCGCACTTACTGTACGTCGCTTTGGATAAAAGCGTCTGCTAAATAAATGTAATGTAATGTAATGCAAGCAAAATTACAGGTAACAAGCAGCTAGCTATCTATTTGTGTCTGAGATGAGCTACTAAAACGATTTTTTTGAGTGTGAAATGGCTTCTGGAAGTGTTTAGTAAAGTCATTGTTCCACCTGAGTAAATTGTTCTGTATGCAGTACAGAAGGCTGTGCAGGTAAACAAAATGGTAATTTATGCATGGTATGAGGGAGAGAACATGATAACATGAGGGAGTACTTGTTGATTATTATTATTGTTGATTGTTGTTGTATAAGGGGGACTAATGGGTATATCAACATGGTGGACAATTCCATGGACAGGGTTAGTGGGATTTGTAATGATGCAGATTGCTCTCCTGAGGGAATGTGTAGTCTAAATGGCTTCTGTATGAATGGTTAAATAATCTCTCCTCAACCTCCACCCCCATGTTTTGATCCTTTACCTTTTTTTGTTTTTAGTTCATTTTTTTTAGCTTTTTGGACCCTGCCATTTTGTACTTTCTTTGTGTAAATACGGTAACTTCAGCAATTAGAGGCAAGGATCTTTTTATTTGTTACAGCAGGGGTGTTTTTATTTTTTATCTAGGAAACTAGTGGACTTTTGATTTTTTATCCACTGCACTTTTAGTAGTACACCTTAGTGCACTTGTATATAGTTGATATATGTTTGTCATGTATAAAGTTTTGCCTCCTAAAACCCAACCCCAACGTCCCTGTCATAGGAGGTGCCAACAGAATAAAGGACAGGACTGGCAAGCATTAATGTGTAGGGAAGTTTCATACTATTCCCATTATTCATTTGAAAACCTGTTTGCACATTCCTGGACTCATTTCTGGCTAATGGGGCTCTGGTGAAATACACAAGATTCACTGTGCTGCTACATGGGTTTTGACAGCTTTTTGTAACCTTGGTTAGTTAGTTGTGTAATATGCAGAACACCAAGAACACGTCTAAAAATGAACTTTTATTGCCAATATTGACAAATTATCTCATTTTATTGTAAAAACCTAAAAAATAAATCATATTGAGACCTTTCTGGAACATTGCCATTTTTGGCACATTTGGCACCATTTGGCACCATTTGGATAACGAAAAAGGTTCACCTGAAAAAAACCCTGTAAAATTTGAATGGTTTGAGATATTGACACCAGATTGTTACCAGAGGTAGGCAGCATATTGATGAATCAGATAGAGGAGTCATTTCCTTGATTGCATTTGTAGCTCCCCAGGTATAAATTCTTAAACTTGAATGTAGGTACCCGTTTTTTAGTTTTTTTATATTTTCTGTACATAAATTGTTGTAGTTAAGTATCAAAAACTGGATTTCTATGAGTTCTCACTGCTTAGTCGTAATACTGCAGGTGTCTGCTTTAATAAAAGCCATGAACCATATTTGTACCATTTATAGTTTTTGAGATAACCACCTTTGTTTGTCACTAGTGAAAACAGGCAAAATTTGGCCTATTTTGCCCTCGGTAGGAAGAGGTTAATAACCGCATTTGCCTTTTTGGAAAATCCTGCCTTTACGCATCGTATTTGCTCTTGTGTGACGGGGTATAGGCATGCAGTGAACGTATTCAGAGCCGGCGCTAGCGGGTATGCAACGTATGCAATTGCACGGGGGCCCGAGCTTGACCAGGGGCCCGACAGGGCCTGTTGAAATGGTGGGGGAAATGCATTGAATAGCCTTTGCGCAAAATCCTCGCAACATCTCGGCTCTGAAAAGTAACTACACATTTTGTCTAATCAGAGAACAATATGTTGATAATGAGGGTGTGCCCGGTAACCGCAGGGGTCTCTGTCCAATAGCAGCTTTAATTATTACCTTGTCATTATTTGAAGTTTTTTGATTGCGGCTGCGCGCATCACTGAACATATGAAGATTACAGTAACGTTAGCTAACGGAGCTTACACGTTTGTTGACAGTTATTTCTCAACAATGCAGAAGTCAAAATCTGACTTTCAAAAGCGAAAAGACAATAAAAGAAGACTTTAAAATACAGAAAAAGAGACTACAAATGCCAAAAAGGTTTATTCAGCATGGTTCACAGGCGCAGCACCAGCGGCGAATTTGCCGCCCACGGCTATTGTTGGAGACGATGCTATTAATGCTAACGTTCCGGACATTCCGATTCGGGAGATAGCATCACTATCTGCAGATGTAACGTTACCCCAAGCTGAGGCTTCTCCGGAGCCTGAACCATCCACGGTAAATGCACCTCAACCGAAGGCGAAACCGTCCACGTCACTGGCGTCAGATGCAACTCAAACGGAGGCTAACGTTATCCCAGAACAACCACGAACGGCAACTGTGTGTACCGGTGCAGGGCCAGAAGAATCGGCAGAGCCACTAGCACCGGAGACCAGTACTAGCGATTCACATGGGAACATTAACGTTATTGCTATTGATTATTTTGATCCTGCATTGTGGCCTGATGAAATGTCACAGGTTTTACGAGTTGACATTGTGCGTCAGAAACCTAAGCAGCTCAAAGACACTGATTTTGAATTCCCTCAAACTGATGGGCGCCGCTTTACGTCTGCAAATTATAAACGCAAGATAGGCACTCAGCATGTACTGAGACAGTGTGGCTAGTGTACTCTACATCTAGTAATGCTGTATTTTGCTTCTGTTGCAAGATTTTTGGACCTGCTAGTGGTGGCGTTTTTGTTAAAGGTTTCAAAAACTGGCTAATGTTATCAAGGAGACTGTCGGAACACGAGGGTTCACGAGCTCACTTGGAAAATTTCATTAAGTGGAAAACATTGGAAACCGGGCTTTTGAAGAATTGCACTATTGATAATAGTGTTCAAAACGAGATTGAGAAGGAGAGAGCACGCTGGAATGCTGTGCTTTGCAGACTGTTAGATTGTACTTTATATTTGGCATCCCAGAATCTAGCTTTTCGCGGAAGCGTTGATACATTGTATGCAGAAAATAATGGCAATTATATGAAGCTTATCGAACTTTTAGCTAAATATGACCCGGTCATGGCTGACCATTTAAGACGGGCTCAGAACAGTAAAGTCCATTATCTCAGTAAAGATAGCCAGAATGAATTTATTACATTATTAGCAGATGCTGTTTTAAAGAAAATCAGACACAATGTGCAAACGGCTCCATATTACAGTGTGTTAATGGACTGCACTCCAGATATATCGCACAAAGAGCAGCTGTCTCTTATGATCAGATATGTTTCAACTAATGAAAACAAAGTAGAGGTCCATGAAAGCTTTTTAGAGTTTGTTACGGTTGAAAACACTACAGGAGAGGGACTTACCAATATGCTACTCGATCGACTTGCTGAGCATAACATAGAAATCGAACACTGTAGAGGGCAGTGTTACGATAACGGTGCTAACATGAAGGGAGTCCATCGTGGGGTTCAAGCGAGAATCCGTGAAATCAACAAGCGAGTGTTATATGTACCCTGCTGCCCTCATAATTGGAACCTCGCTCTGCAGCGTGCTGCCGAATCCTCTGTTGAAGCCAAGGCTTTCTTTGGTATATTAAACAGGCTATACACAATCTTTTCAAAGTCAACAAAACGTTGGGAAATTCTGCAACAGCATTTGACTAAGTTTACTTTAAAATCGCTCTCAGAAACGCGGTGGAGTGCTCGTGCTGACGCCACAAAAGCAGTTTATGAACAGCTTCCAGAGCTAAGAGATGCGATGCTTGAAGTGGCCGACGGGCCCAGCTGCGACAGTGACACGCTCTCTGAAATATCTGGCCTTGTGAAAACAATAGAAACGTTTGACTTCATTGTAAGCTTGGCAGTCTGGAACACAGTGCTAAACACAGTCAATCGCGCCAGTGTGATTTTGCAAGCACCAAAATTGAATATGACACATGCAATGGATGTTGTGTCTGCTGTGAAAGACACCTTGTGTGAATACAGACAGACGGGTCTCGTTACTGCAATCCAAGAGGGGAAAGCACTGGCTGAGAAGATGGACACGGAGCCCACATTCTCAGAACACCGAACAAGGCGCAGAAAACTGCTTCCAGGTGAATTGTCTGCAGATGAGCCATTGAATGGACGGCAAAAATTTGAGGTGAACTTTTTCAACTGTTTACTGGACACTATCTTGATGGAGACAGAGGAACGTTTTTCCTTTTTTCAGGAGCTTGATGAACCATTCGGCTTTTTGTTTGAGATAAAGAAATGTGGAAACGACACAAATCTGAAACAAGCCAGCAACAACCTTGCCTGTTTTCTGGGGGACATAAACGGCAATGAGTTGTCTGAGGAGTTAACTTTTCTCTCTCATCTGCTTCCAAATGATGTCACTTCTCCTGCCCAAGTGTTACAGTATGTCTTAGAGAAGGACATGAAAAGTGCTTTCCCCAACACATCAATCGCTCTGCAGGTGCTACTGACAGTGCCTGTGGCAGTGGCAAGTGCTGAGCGATCGTTCAGCAAACTGTCTCTGATCAAAAACTATCTCCGATCAACTATGTCCCAGGAGAGACTTTCTGCCTTGGCTGTACTGTCAATTGAAAGCAAACTGGCTCGACAAACGGACTATCAAGAGGTAATCGCACAGTTTACTGCAGCCAAAGTCCGCCGTGCTCAGCTGTGATGGTGAGTCTATTTTATTTAGATTTTATCGTGGCAGCGCCTTCTGCTGTGCTTTTGTGGTAGGCAGCTATATATATGCGTTTGGTGTGAGTTTGTTTGCGGATCCTGTCTGTCTACTGCAGTCTGCTATAGTTATGAATTGGGATTATTTGTGTGGTTATGAAGCAATGCCGCACACAAGTAGTATAATGAATGTTGTTGATGATGTTAGTTTTTGTAATACAGTAGCTACTAGCTAGTTTGTTTACCTTCTCACTTTTGTATCTGGCGATTATCTTAACTATTTGGTTAAGATTATCTTAATCTATTTGGTTGTGTGTGTGTCTTAGTGGGTCTGTGGCATTTGTAATTGTTTGTTTGGGTTGTTGATCCATCAGTGTTTTTATCTGAAAATAAGAGATGCTTAATGCCCACATAACTTGAGAAGACATTGTATTATAGTGTGCTATACAATCTATTATTACTATTATTATTATTATTATAACGCGATGTGTTATGACGTAAATAAAATAGCGTTCCCCCACTACACCACTGAAAGTAACCTGATTATTGCATGGCTGTTTTCAAAAGCATACTGATACATAGGCTAACGTCAAAGCGGAGATACGGTAGCTCTATTTAAAGGGATCATATACTGTATGTCATGGTTAACTCTTTAGATAATTTCCCAATATTGTTCTTTGTGGGGGGCCCATTTCACCCGCTTTGCATACGGGCCCAAAGGACACTAGCGCCGGCACTGAACGTATTAATACATTGTATTGATGAAATGATCATAGCTTCTATTGATGATTGGGATATACAAGTCACACAATCAAAATAAATAATTGCTGGACAGTGGTTGCAATATTATTAGACTGTCACGTTCCGTGACTCCATGTCTTAAGTTTACATCTGGTTTTTTCATTTATATGTATTTTATATCTGGAGTCTGTTCCGTGTTTTCCCTCTCCCTCCATTTTGTGTGTCCACTTCCCCGCACCTGAATTTTTTCTCGTTTGTTTTGTCGCACCTGTTCCTTGTTGTTTCTTCGTTAGTTTGGTATTTATTCTCCTGTTTCTGTGTTCTCTGCCAAATTGTCTTGTGCCCTGCATTCGTGCTTGTCTCATGCCCTGCATTCGTGCTTGTCTCATTACATTTTTGATTCCTGCCTGTTCCCTGCCTGCTCCTCATTCCTGTGTCCAGTCCTGTGTACCCATCCATTTCCTGTTCTCCTGCCTGTCCAGCCTGCCTCTGTCCTACCTGTTCCTGTCAAGCCTTGCTCCAGCCCTCCTGCGTACCTGTCCTTCCCTGTCCTAGCCCTGCTACTGCCCTTCGTCCTCCTGATCCCCTGCCCTGACTGATTCCCCGGTTCTGACCCCTGCCTGTTCCTGGGCGTCGCTCTTGCCTACCCTGTATTGCACTGATCACTGGACATTGACCCCTGCCTGGATTTGACTACGTTTCTGCCTGCCCTCTATTGCACTGTTTGCTGGACATTGACCTGTGTTTGTTGACTACGAATAAAGCCTATTCCTATTACTTCTGGTGTCTGCGATTGGTTCCGATCAGTTCTCATAACATAGGTAAACAAATAATTTGTTGGATTTACTGAAAAAAAGATTTAAAAATCAAATCTTTTCTTAACGATTTACCTAATAAAGTCACGTAGCCTACGATGGTTGAACACAATAGCCTATATGCAACGTCTTCAACTTAATAATTTTGGAGAAGCTGTGCTGATATTCGTAAAAGCGAATATGATCCAGACACTGTCTATCAATTAATCCATCTATTAATGTGTCTGGTATAATATACCAGAAGGTCAATCATAGCCTACTTTTACATATTTTTCTTTTTATGACAGCTCTCTATGACCAATATTATGTTCAAATAACATGCACTGATTCTAATATCCTTTTTATGTGAAAGATGCTGTATTTACCCGCGCGTATGTACTGGAGAGACACTTAAAACAGCGGACAAGTCAAATGTCTGAATCCGAAATAGCTTAAGCTACGCGGAATTTCGGGAGTAAAACCCATTTACGAGTGCTTACCTCAACTCTGAATCAGGCCCTAAGTGTGTAACTTCAGTACTTAGTGCAGCCCCTGTAGGCTGTAGCTGGAATTTCAGTCGCACACTAACACACCATTTAACCCCTTGGCGCAGATGGCAAATTTGGTCAATTCTCACCTATTTAGAGGGTGCTCTGTTTAAGGCTTTATAACCCCTGGTGTGAGCATCACATAAACTTGGTAAATGGCTTAAATGAAACAAGACTGGGGTACCATTTACAATACAAACTTAGATTTGTTTATTTTCATAATTTAAGTCAAAATAAAGTGCCACAAATGCAAAGAAACTTTGGAAAACTGCAAAAAAGAATTGTTTTTCTTTAGTTTGCAACAAAACACTGAGAGCTACATAAGTGTAACAGGTAAATATATACATTTCCTGGATCATAAACTCAAGTGTGCAAAATCTGAGGATGATATGCAGAACTACTAAAGGTCTATGATGCAAAATATAGGCAGTGTACCCTGTTGTCCATTAGTGTCTCCCAATCTATCCAAATTGCTAAATTGTGCACTGCTCTAAATAAAATAAAAAATTATATATTAACTACAAATCAACAGTTTTGGCTCATAAAACTCACTTTTGCATAATTTTCAAGTGGGAATGACTATATTTTTATCAGTATAGGGGGGTAGATATCTATGGGTCCAAAACATGCAAAACATGTCATAAAATGAATAAAATCTATTTTGTCTATTATAAAGCATATACATTTGCTCCTTCTAGTGGTTTAAGATAAAAAACATTGATATCACAGTGTTACATACTGTCATGGGATTTCAGCCCCTTTTGTATTCTGCGGTTGTTCCCTCTCGGAGCCGCGTGAGGGCGCTCTTGCCTCACTTTTCTCTACCTTCCGCTCCGGGTTTTTACTCTCTCACGGCGCTGATTCCTCGCACCTGTCCTGGGTAACCTGTCGGCCTTATACGTCCTGTGTTTCCGTTTTCCGGCGCTTCGGTGTTGTCTTCACAACTACACGTTGCCGGTACGGTATAGGCTGACATTTAAAGGTGACCACTTTGCCCCATCGCCTTGCTTTGGATTAACGCAGGAGGCAAAGACTGAAGAGACTAAGTGGTAAAAAGGCATGTCCACCACTTCCCTCGATAGTTCTAGCGAACGTCAGATCCCTTAAAAACAAATTGGATGAACTTCAAGCAAATGTTGAATTTCAATGGGCATACAAAGATGCTAACATCATCTGTCTAACGGAGACGTGGTTGGATGATAAGATTTCTGACTCTGAGCTTTCTTTGGAAGGGTTCGATTCTCCATTCCAGCTAGATAGAGACTGTTCGTGCATGGAAAAAAGTCACAGAGGCGGAGTTTGTGTGTATGTCAACAAAGCTTGGAGTAAAACAGCTGTGATCTGAGAGACGCATTGCTCCGCGGACGTGGAGTTGCTAGCCTTGTGTTTTAGACCCAAATATCTACCACGTGAGTTTGGTCAACTCTTTTTAGTCCTTGTCTATATCCCACCTTTAGCCAATAAGACCAGTGCAACAAATACAATTGTATCTTGTGTTCAGAGCCTAGAATCAAAATCTCCTGATTCTCCAGTGTTAGTCTTAGGTGATATCAATAGCTGTAAACTCGATAAATCCTTGACACTATACCATCAGTATGTTACCTGTGAAACAATGGGATGCAAGACAATTGATCTGTGCTATAGTAACATCAAAAATGCTTATAAATCAATCAAAAAGCCACCTCTAAGTACAGCGGATCACAATGCTATTCACCTCATTCCATCCTATAAAACAAAATTGCAGAGGGAAGGAGTTGTCTACAAAACTGTTAAACAGTGGAATGATGATGTTTCTGAGACTCTCAAACACTGTTTTGAATGTACTGATTGGGAGCTTTTCTTACAGAATGCCACACTGGATGAGACTGTAGAGGCAGTGACTGGCTATATCAATTTTTGTGAGGAAACTATTGTTCCATCCAAGAAAGTGAAAGTGTTCTCAAATAATAAGCCCTGGAGCTTAACAAAGGAGCTTAAAACAACGTTAAATGAGAAAAAGAGAGCCTTCCAATCAGGAGACAGAGTAGAGTCAAAATTGATTCAGGCCAGGCTGAATAGACAAATTAAGAATGCAAAAAGAGCCTATAAGGAGAAGGTGGAAAATCTGTTTCAAGGGGGGCAGCTGAGAGATGCCTGGAAAGGAATAAAGATCATCTCAGTGATATCTACTAAGCAGAACGTCCCGGGCCCTCAGTCTAAGGAACACTGCAGTCAGTTTGCTGAATCTCTAAACATCTTTTACAGTAGATTTGACTTCCATGACTTTAAAGCAGAAAGGGATGATGAGCAGAAAGGAGCACATGGAAGTCATCGACTATCTCCCCTGTGCCAAAGAAGGCCAACACATCTGCACCCAATGACTTTAGACCTGTCACATTAACACCTGTTATAATGAAGTGTTTTGAAGGCCTGGTGCTCTCACAGGTCCAACAGAGTGCAGAGCATAGTAGACCCTCTACAGTTTGCCTACCAACAGAACAGAGGTGTTGATGATGCTCTCCTGACACTGCTTCAACCTGGTCCAATCCTATCTGGACACACCAAAGTCCTACATCAGACTGGTGTTTGTAGACTTCTCTAGTGCGTTCAACACAATCCAACAACAGCTAATGGCTAAGAAGCTGCTGAAGATGAACCTCAACCCTCACCTCATCCTCTGGGTAATGTCCTTCTTAACTGACAGACCTCAGTGGGTTAGATATAAAGGCCACTGCAGCACCACCAAGACCATCTCTACTGGTTCACCACAAGGCTTGGTAGTTTCTCCAGTGTTATTCACACTCTACACCGATGACTACCAAAGCAACTGTCCTGAGATCACGTTCATCAAGTACTCAGATGACACAGTAATTGTGGACTCATCCAACTCTGATGAAATGCTTCAATCTGCTGTCAGCCAGTTCCAACAGTGGTGTGAAGTCAATTTCTTGTACTTGAATGTGGAGAAGACTAAAGAAATCACCATCGACTTCCGGCGTGAGCCGTCCCTGCTGACTGACCTTTGAGGCAAACTGTCATCGAGTGCATGGAAAGTGTCAGTCAAGGCTGTATTTCCTCCGGAAACTCAGGAATTTGGACGTGAGCCAGTCAGTACTACAAGTACTACACATTTTACACCTGCTTCCTTGAGTCAGTGCTGACCTTCAGCCTAACAGCTTGGTTTGGCTCATTAAGTGAAATCAGGCAACTGAAGCTAGAGAGTGTGACAGTACAGGCAACTAAAATCATAGGGAACCAACAAAAACCGCTGAAACATCTGTATGAGGAACGTACAATTAAAAAAGGAAAGAGGATTATGACCCTTCCATCACATCCCCAGAACTTTCTCTTTGAGACTCTTCCATCAGGTCGAAGATTAAGGTACTTGCCCCTTAACTTCTTCCTACCGAGGGCAAAATAGGCCAATTTTCGCCTGTTTTCACTAGTGACAAATAAAGGTGGTTATCTCAAAAACTATAAATGGTACAAATATGGTTCATGGCCTTTATTAAAGAAGACACCTGCAGTATTACGACTAAGCAGTGAAAACTCATAGAAATCCAGTTTTTGATACTTAACTACAACAATTTATGTACAGAAAATATAAAAAAAAACAAAAAAAAACGGGTACCTACATTCAAGTTTAAGAATTTTTACCTGGGGAGCTACAAATGCTATGGAGGAAATGACTCCTCTATCTGATTCATCAATATGCTGCCTACCTCTGGTAACAATCTGGTGTCAATATCTCAAACCATTCAAATTTTACAGGGTTTTTTTCAGGTGAACCTTTTTCGTTATCCAAATGGTGCCAAATGGTGCCAAATGTGCCAAAAATGGCAATGTTCCAGAAAGGTCTCAATATGATTTATTTTTTTAGGTTTTTACAATAAAATTAGATAATTTGTCAATATTGGCAATAAAGGTTCATTTTTAGACGTGCTCTTGGTGCACTTCATATTACACAACTAACTACCCAAGGTCACAAAAAGCTGTCAAAACCCATGTAGCAGCACAGTGAATCTTGCGTATTTCACCAGAGCCCCATTAGCCAGAAATGAGTCCAGGAATGTGCAAACAGGAAACAGGAATAATGGGAATAGTATGAAACTTCCCTACACATTACTGCTTGCCAGTCCTGTCCTTTATTCTGTTGCCACTTCCTACGATGGGGACGTTGGGGTTGGGTTTTAGGAGGCAAAACTTTATACATGACAAACATATATCAACTACATACAAGTGCACTAAGGTGTACTACTAAAAGTGCAGTGGATAAAAAATCTAAAGTCCACCAGTTTCCTAGATAAAATAAAAACACCCCTGCTGTAACAAATAAAAAGATCCTTGCCCTCTAATTGCTGAAGTTACCGTATTTACACAAAGAAAGTACAAAATGGCAGGGTCCAAAAAGCTTGAAAAAATGAACTAAAAACAAAAAAAGGCAAAGGATCAAAACATGGGGGTGGAGGGTGAGGTTGCTACAACACGTGTGCCCAGTTTACGTGCCATGCTTGAAAGCAGTTCCGTTCTAGTATCAGGCAGAGAGGTTCATCGCACTGGGAGCATTTCCAGGGTGTTAGAATATGCTCACCATTAGCAGTGCAATGAACACATCGCCGCCTGCTTGCTGTCGCCACTGTGCTAGGGTCACAGATAGGGACTGGGAGGCAACCAAATCCACCAGCTGGACCCAAAGCACCACCACCAACAGCAGACCTGGAGGAACAGGGAACAGCACCAGGTGGAGCAGTGACTGGTGCAGCAGACAGAGAGGGAGCTGGGGACACACAGCCAGCAGCAGCAGACACAGAGGGAGCTGGACCAGGTGATGACACAGGAGCAGAAGCAGTGGCAGACGCCCTTCCAGGATGAAAGTCAACCAACTGCTCGACTAACAATTCCCGGAAGCGCTTGTGTGTGAGGGGCCTGCGCTGCTTCTGTGCTGCAAGCTCCTTATGCAGCAGGAAGCCGTTGACGACTGCAACATCAATAAAGTGGAATAGCAGGGCCTTGTACCACTTCATGGTATTTCGCCTGATGCTGTAGTATTTCAGCAGGGCATCTGACAAGTCCACGCCTCCCATGAACTTGTTGTATTCCCTTACTGAAACTGGAATGGGAACACGACAGGAGGTCCAAGTGCCATCAGTGTTTCGCACATTTCTCACAGTGGTGTCCCCTGGAACGCCATGTGGAATGTGGAACACATCTTGACCTCCCTTGTGTCCATCCATTTTACATACAGCATCTGACCCTGCCGTATCCACTTTACTGTACCCCTCTCGGCATTCCTGGGCATGTCATTCACCTTAGTAACTGGATAACCTTTCCTGTTCTCCCTACAGGTCCCACATGCTCCAAACCGCATGCCATGCAGCTCCTGGAACAAAGCAGTGCTGGTGTACCAATTGTCAACGTACACCTGGTACCCTGTTCCAAGGTACGGAGTCAGGAGGTTGATGACAGCATTGTGACTCATGCCCTTTCCAGTTGGTGACTTCTGTTTCCCTGTGTAAACATTGAAGTCACACGTGTAGCCATTGCAGGCATCGGAAAGAACAAACAGTTTGAAACCCCACTTTGTAGGTTTCGCCTTCATGTACTGTTTAAGTCCAATCCGAGCCTTCGTGGCTACCATCCGCTCATCAATGGACAGTTGCTGTCGCGGCTGGTAAAATGACCTGCAAGCAGCCACAACCTCATCAATGAGCGGACGCAACTGGAAAAGGCGGTCGTACCTATCTGTGCCCCTCAGCGCATCATTTTGCCCGTCCGTATCAGGGTCACTGATGTGCAGAGCCCAGGAGATTGCCTCAAACCTGGTTCTACTGAAAACTGTGTGAGGGAAAGGCAAGCAGTAACACCTCGCACGGCTCCAATAGTCCCGAGTCTCTGGACACCTCACAAGGCCCATGCTAATCAGCACCCCAAAGTAACGGTACAGTTCACCTGGTTCCAGCGGGCTCCAAGTAGTTTTCATTCCCTGGTATATTCTACGTTGAGCCTTCTTATTAGTGTTGGTGCGAAGTGTTTGCACCACACTCTGAGAGAAGGTCAACTGGAATAGCTCCAAGGGTGAGTACTCCTTGGTAAAGTCCAGCTGAGCCCCAGGTGTCCTGGCCGGAGCGAATGGGTAGACTGATGGCTGCTCATCCTGCTCACTGCCATCCATCCACCTCTCTCCTTGCACAGGGAGGCGTACGCCCCCTGAGTGGAGGAGGTGGAGAGTGTGAGCGGGATGACGAGCTGGAGGGGCACCTGTCTGCTTGTCTCTGCACCCTGGTACGCCCCCTTCCTCGCCGTGCTGCCCCCCGAGCACTAGAGCACTGTGGAACAGACCTCTGGCCAGCAGCCTGCCTGCAAGGCTTCTTCAGAGGAAAACCTGCAGGACAGTGCTGGCATGGAGGATGTCCCTGGCTCACTGATGACAGAGGAGAGGGTGACCGAGAACGAATGCGAGAGCTAACAAGCATGGCATTGCTGAGAAAAAAAATGAGAGAGAGATTATTTAACCATTCATACAGAAGCCCTTTAGACTACACATTCCCTCAGGAGAGCAATCAGCATCATTACAAACCCCACTAGCCCTGTCCATGGAATTGTCCACCATGTTGATATACCCATTAGTCCCCCTTATCCAACAACAATCAACAATAATAATAATAAACAAGTACTCCCTCATGTTATCATGTTCTCTCCCTCATACCATGCATAAATTGCCATTTTGTTTACCTGCATAGCCTTCTGCACTGCATAAAGAACAATTTACTCATGTGGAACAATGACTTTACTAAACACATTCCAGAAGTCATTTCACACTCAAAAAAATCGATTTAGTAGCTCATCTCAGACACAAATAGATAGCTAGCTGCTTGTTACCTGTAATTTTGCTTGCTAGCTTGCCACTGTAAAGGTAATACTATTTATATTAATTTAGCTGAGAGCTACCGATTTTATGCATAAGTATATAAGGTTAGTTAGCTTCACAGAAGAAACACAGGGATTCACGCATTACAGCTAAATTGCACATTTCCTTTGATGCTTACACCAAACTTACCGTTTCCACAAACATCTGTGTTGTTGGCAACGCCATGTAACACGTGCGAGTTTGTCAACACAGACAATACACCCTAAGTTTACTTCATAAATTATTTATCATACCGTTGGAATGTGCAATTTTTAATATTAATTGTATGAATAACAATAAAATACAGTTGACAATGTAATTACGAACCCGCATGGCATTACGTGAATTCACACTGGTATATCGAAAAATCGGTAATACCACCAGCCCTAACGACGTTACCTGCCATGGCGAAATTCAATGCGTTTATAGCATAACACTGTTAGTATGATAAAACAACTTACATGTCAGCAACATCATCTCGTTCATCAGTGGATTCAGCGTCACTGAGACAGGATGAGTCTCCCTCGGCAAAAACATCTTCTGGCTTATCCAGTTCGTCTAGCACTTGATGCACGGATAAACGCCTCAAAAATCTCGACATAACTACACAAAAACTGTATAAAAAATACCCTAAAGTTACCTAATTAATTGTTCTTACTAACCAGAACGTAGCTAAGTAAATTATGAACAAGCAAAGCTAAATGATAAACTAACCCTATTACGCTCTAATGCGTCCGCGTACTACAGTGAAACCGAACCCCTCTGTTACGCACGGCGATAACTTGTATATTTTGAATCGGATATGATGTATGAGCACTTATTTGAAAGATAACAGTCTTGGCTATTGGCTCAAAAATTGACAGACAGGTTTAAGACCCAATGGGAGAAAAACTAGACTGAATCTGGAGGCTGCCCCCAACCAGTCATTCCCACTTCGGATAGGCCTACTGTGCTATCAATCAAGACAATGCACCCAATTGACGACGGTCTGACAAAAAACTCCGCAGTCAAGTCCCAAACAGGTTTGTGGAAAACAAACTAAGCTAAGGGGTTGGTACTCACTCAACTGGCCGAGTTTCACAATGCTGAACGGGACACAGCCGAACTACTCGCGACGAAGCTCAGAAAATCACAAGTCCGTTTAGTAACTTGAAGAAAGCATGCACAGCTGTGTAGAACGTTTTCAAGTGTTTTTTCTTAAAGCTTTAATGCATTTGTGAAAATATAATCAAGCAGAATAGTTTACCAACGCATTGTTTATGGAGTGGCAGCAAGCTGCAATAAATGTTTGGTAATTAGGTCTGAGTTTACAAGTTTTAACTCGACGTTTTGGACTTAAAAACCACTTTCCTAGAAAGAATGGATGTATCTTAAGGATATTTAATCAACATATTGAGGTTAGCAGTTTATTCTCTATTATTAAATGAATGAAATATAAACTTTAATAACTTCCGTAACGCCCGCGTTACCACTAGGGGCGTTTGGTATTAAGAGGTTAAAGCAAAAAGAGCCCGAAACAGCTTTGTCCCTACATCTGTTAGACTGCTTAATGACATTGGACATCTCAAGACAGTAAAGGCAGATGAGGAACTGTTATTGCTTTTGATGCTCAATTTTTCATCATAATTAATATTCAATTAATTTAATATAATATCATTTTTATCATAATACTAATAATAATAGTAATTTTAATCATAATCATGATCACACATACCTTCACTATAATGTGAAACATCTGATTCAATTGAATGTCTTTATTTAACATGTTTGTTTGTGCTTCTGGGAATGCCCCACTGTCTATGTCTGCTTTACTGCTGGAAACTACAACTGAAGTTCCCTAACGGGAAAATAAAGGTTATTCTATTCTATTCTATTCTATAATGCAAAATTGAAAGCCACATACACTGAAATATACAATTTATGTGTTCAATGAAACACACACTTTATTTAAAAACAAAAGTATAACATAGTGAATGGATGAACTAAGTAAACGGATAACATTGCAAAACAAATAAAAACAAGATACAACCCATGGCAAATATCAGTTTAGATGCCTGTAAAATGAATGCATTGGATTTATTTACAGTAAAATCATTAAGCAGAGCTAACGTTTCAAATTAGCAAAACAAAAACGCTTCAGAAAATAAATGGCTGTTTGCGGGGCGAGACGCAGAGAGCTCACTGTTAGACTAACGTTACTGGTTTTAGCTTTAGTTAACACAATTTCATCTCGAAACGAGCTGGGGGAAGAATAACACAGTGGCTTCTCATTTGAAGCTCTAGAGCTTTACACGAATGTTCATGTTTTTGTTCGAATTTCAAGTGACAATCTGAGAAAGTCTGCGGTACAAAAACAGGATTTTATTCAAAATAAAATAGTTTCTGAAGTAATCTATGGGTAATTATTATCTTAAATGCCTCTTACCTCAGGGGGTTTACTGGCTTTACCTCAGTCACAGTAAAGTCCTCAGATGATTGTCTTCTGTCCGATGTGGTCAGCTCCGCCCACATTGAGGCAAATGGAGATTTACGTGGTTGACTTGTGGTTTTATCTAGCGGTCTAGAAATAAATTCCCACCCACTAAGCTCATGAACCAATTATATGCAATTGTAGAATATTTTGTCATCTGTAACTAGCATTTTTCAAAAAGAAAATCAGTGATTGGACGGCAGAGATATTATACGTCAAACCATCAGAAAAAATGTTCCGAAATGAGAACACTCCGGCTTTAAAGGGTTAATCTTTTTCAAGGCACAGCCCTCTCGCTTTACTACTCCAGAATCGCGAGCAGCCTTCATTCTGTCCCTCCTAGCGGACGATGCCCTCACTTGGGCAACCCCCTTATTTGGGCTAATGCCCCTGTTATGGCCGACTCGAATAGCTTGGTGGAGGAGATGGAGTTAGTGTTCGATCATGACGTCTCCGGTCAGGAGTCCGCCATGAAGCTAACCCATCTCCGCCAGGACACCAACACTGGCGGCATTTTCCGTCGTGTTTCGAGCACTGGCTGGGGAGACAGGGTGGCCCAACGGACCGCTTAAGTCCATATTTTAAGTCCATATGCGTTGACTGACCCTGTTAAGGACACCCTGGCCGTGCTCGAGCCACCCACCATGTTCGGTGCCCTGGTCGACAACCGTATCAGGGAGCATGAGTGGGAGCGCAGATCCCGTCCGTCCCCTCCCACCTATCCCTCCTTAAATCGGGAGGAGCCCATGCAGGTGGATGATTCTGCTTTTCGCAAGCCTAGGGTGGCCAAACCGTGGGACAGCTGGTGCCGCTATTGCCAGCGCAGGGGGCACACAAAGGACCAGTGTCCCAAATTGGAGGGAAATGCGAGGTCTCGTTAGGGGAACCGGGGTCCCTAGCGAGACTTAATGGCACTCTCCCTCGGACCCTGTTGTTGGTCCAACTGTGCTGGAATAGGTGGTCTGTTAACATCGCCTTTATAGATTCAGGCGCAGTTGGCTGCTTCATTGACGCTAAATGGGCCAGGGAGTTAAAAATCCCCATGAGTCTCCTCACTTGGCCCCGACTTGTCACCTCCCTCGATAGTCGCCCACTGGGTTCTGAGACCATTAAAGAGATCACAGGTTTCCTGCTTATGTTCACTTCCTACCAGGACCACTCGGAGCAGATACAATCTTTTTTAGTCGACTCCCTGGCATACCTGCTCGTGTTAGGACATTCGTGGTTACTCCAACACGCATTTTACATTAAGGTGCGAGTCCCACTGTCATTCTTTTCCTCACTCCACTTCTAGCGGTCCTGGTGACTGTTCCGATCTCTGTTCAGACAGTGATCTAGAGGAGGCGGAGTTTCCGCCTGACCAGGATAGCCCGGTTTCTCTCTCGGAGGGAGAAGAGGAGAGCTTGGTTTGGGATTCCTTAGCCGATGGTAAATCCATGTGGGAGGAGTCCTCTTTGGACGCCAACTTTGATTGGGAATCACTACCTGACGCTCTGTTCGACCCCGAGAGCCCGGGAGTGATAGCTAAGGGCGTTCTAATTCAGCTTGCCGACTAATGTACCAAGGGAGTATGTTAACCTCGCTGAGGTCTTCAGTAAGCAACGCGCCACCACCTTGCCGCCCCATAGGTCGTATGACTGCGCCATTGAGCTGTACCCAGGCACGGTTCCTCCCAGGGGTTCTCTGTATTCCTTGTCGATTCCGGAGAGCGCAGCTATGAAGCAGTACATTAAGGAGTCCCTGGCTAACGATTTCATCAGACCTTCCACCTCACCAGCTGGCGCCAGATTTTTTTTTGTTAAAAAAAAGGAAGGAAGGTTGAGGCCCTGCATAGATTACCAGGGTCTTAACAACATCACCGTGAAGAACAGGTATTCTCTTCCACTCATGAACTCCGCATTTGTGCACCTACAGGGGGCGTCTGTCTTTACTAAGCTCGACCTTCGCAATGCCTACAATCTGGTGCACATGCGTGAGGGCGATGAGTGGAAGACGGTGTTTAATACCCACCACGGGCACTACGAGTACTGGGTGATGCTGTTCGGCCTCACTAGCGCCCCCCTCTGTCTTCCAGGCGCTAGTGAACGACGTCCTTCGAGAGATGCTGGAGAAGTTCATCTTTGTTTATCTGGACAATATTTTTCTCGCCCGATCTCTCTTCTCACATCGGTCACGTCAGGCAGGTTTTAAAAGCGCTCCTTAAGATGCGGCTGTTCATTAAAGCCGAGAAGTGCTCATTCCATACCAACTCCGTCTCTTTCCTGGGTTTCATTGTGGCGGACGGAAGAGTCCTTATGGATCCAGAAAAAGTCTCGGATTTCGGATCAGAGAAAGGCCCACGCCAACTTCAGTCAAGCAGGTACAACGTTTCCTGGGCTTCACAAATTTTTACCGGCGGTTTATCCGCAATTTTAGCACGGTAGCTGCCCCTATCACTGCCCTTATAAGAAAGCATCATCTGCTCGGTTCCAGTGGAACTCTCGAGATGAGGCAGCATTTGCGGAGTTAAAGAAGAGGATTAGCTCCGAACCCATCCTGATTATTCTCAATCCCTCCCTCCCCTTTGAGGTAGAGGTGGATGCCTTGGATCTGGGAGTAGGAGCTATTCTCTCCCAGCATTCTCCATTAGACCGCAAACTGCAACCATGTACGTATTTCTCTCGTGCCTTAACACCCACCGAGAGAAATGACGACGTAGGGGACTGGGAACTGTTAGCAGTCAAATTGCCGTTAGAGGAGTGGCGCCATTGGCTGGAGGGAGCCGAGCACCCTTTCATGGTCTGGACCGACTATAAAAATTTGGAATACGTCCAGCAGACCAAGAGGCATAATTCTCATCAACGCGGTGGGCCTTATTATTCGCCCGGTTTAGATTTATTCTAACCTACCGACCGGGTCGAAGAACGTTAAGCCAGATGCGCTCTCATGCATTTACAACCGCACTGATAAGGAACCGCGCCCCTGAGCCCAACGTCCCTGTTGCCCAGATTGTAGCTGGTGATGTGGGAGATCGAAGCAGCCGTGCAGGAGGCATTACGCTCTGATCCGGGCCCAGGTGGGGGTCCACCCCACTGTCTTTTTGTTCCGCCCCCTGCTTGAGATCTCGGGTTCTCCAGTGGGGTCACGTCCACTCTGGCGTCCATCGGACGAAGGAATTATTGTCCCAGCGCTTTTGGTGGCCGAATATGGAGAGCGATGTACGGGAATTTGTCGCTGCTTGTGCGGTTTGTGCCCACAGCAAAGGTTCACGGCTCCCACCCTCAGGTCTCCTATGCTCTCTACCCGTGCCCAGCTGCCCCTGTAGTCACATCGCCCTTGACTTTGTCACCGATTTGCCCGCATCCCAGGGTAACATGGTGATTCTGGTAGTGGTCGATAGGTTTTCAAAGGCGGCACACTTTATCACCTTACCCAAACTACCATCAGCACCAGAGACAGCACAGTTGATGGTAGACCACTTTTTTTAGGGGGCACGACCGCGGCCCCCAATTCGACGCTAGGTTCTGCCGATCTTTCTGTGCTCTACTAGGAGCGTCTGTCAGCCTATCTTCCGGTTTCCATCCGGAGACTAATGATGGAGCATACAAACCAGACCCTAGAGAGCACCCTTCGGGGTCTGGCCGCTTCCAACCCCACATCCTGGAGTCGCCATCTCGCCTGGGTGGAGTATACGCATAACACCTTGCGCAATGCATCCACAGGTCTCTCTCCCTTTGAAGCTCAGCTGGGGTATCAGCCCCCCTTGTTTCCTCAGTTGGAGAGAGACGTGGAGGTACTTGAGGTACTTGCCTCTGCGAGGAGATTCCTGTAAACCCACATCACGATTCATGGGCCCATTTAAAATAATCCGCAAGATTAACCCGGTCACTGTACGCCTCCAGCTACCTCGCTCGATGTGCATCCATCCCACCTTCCACGTTTCCCTGGTGAAGCCGGTGCTTGTGAGCGCTCTCTCGTCCTGGTGGACAAGCTAACCCCCGCCCCCCCCCCCCGCTTCATGGAGGGAGGTCCGGTCTATACCATGCGGCACATTTTGGCCGAGAGAGGCAGAGGTGCCAAGTTTTTAGTAGACTGGGAGGACTACGGTCTTTAGGAGCGCTGCTGGGTCCCTTCCAAGAACATCTTGGACCCAGCACTCATTAGGGACGTCCGCAGAGATAAGGCTGAGGGATCATCTGGGGTCGTCCCTTAGAGGGGGGGTCCTGTCATGGGATTTCAGCCCCTTTTCTATTCTGCGGTCGTTCCCCCTCTGAGCCATGTGAGGGCACTCTTGCCTCACTTTTCTACCTTCCCGCTCCGGTTTACCTGTCCTGGGTTACCTGTCGGCTTTATAAGTCCTGTGTTTTCCGTTTTCTGGCGCTTCGGTGTTGTCTTCACAGCTACATGTTGCCGGTATGGTATAGGCAGGCGTTTAAAGGTGACCACTTTGCCCCATCGTCATGCTTTGGAGTAACGCAGGACTGGCCTTTTTATGCTTTACAGTGCCTTTAGGATTTAGTTTCTCTTTAGCTTTCTCTGTCCTCTGTTTTCTGTTCTCCTTTGCTGGTCTCCCTGAGACAGTTTTTGCTTTACCGTTTCTTTTCCACCTCTCGTTTTGCTACTCTCCCATATAGAGAGAGAGGTCTTCCTGTGTTTTCTCTTTTGTCTACACTCGTTTCTAAGAGTCTAATACGCCCAGTCTTTTCTCGGGTTGCTTTCTGTTCTATCCTTTTAGCTCTCTGTTATTGCCTCTGGTACGGATAGTGAGAGATTATTTCTTTTTTCTCCTATCTATACTCAAGCTGCAAGTTTCACCCATTATTACCTGGGTTGCTATAATTTCTCCTTCTATTTTTTG
Source organism: Synaphobranchus kaupii (assembly GCA_029718625.1). NCBI lineage: Eukaryota > Metazoa > Chordata > Actinopteri > Anguilliformes > Synaphobranchidae > Synaphobranchus > Synaphobranchus kaupii. Next base: position 6,310,776 of record CM056398.1, on the reverse strand, counting down.
TTACCTACGTTTGTTGCTCTCCCTGTGAGAGTTAGAGGTACTCTCCTTTCTATTTTTTGTTTCTCCCTTTTTTGCAGATTTATTTCCAGGATAGTGGTTAATTCCTTTGCAAGAATAACTTTCAGACTCCTTGTTTGTCGCGTCTGGTCCTCCGAACCCGGCTCCCCCATTATACATACACCTAAATATGTTACCTAATCATTCACTCTTGTACCTCAATAAAACATAACTTTTCCCTGTACTCTATAGTATGTATACTTTTGCCGTGGGATTGCATTTTTCTGTAGTTTATAAAAAAAAGTTATGTTCCTATTCATAATGACTCCAAGGAAAATTTTAACATTAATCTACCACATATAAGCGCACAGTAAATTGGAATGAGCATTTGCCATGCCAATAATGACAATTATATACATCATAGCCTATATTATGTATGATAAGATGAAAATAAAATAGTATTCCACCATCTGTAAAATGCTGCCAAATTCATCTTCATTGAAAATCAGTAGTCTACATCAAAAATAAAATTAACGATTGCACTACAGTATGTGAAATGCACTCAAAATGCAGAAAATAAGAATAGGCCTATCAATCATATTGGAAAGACAGTGCTCGAGTGGAAAAGCAAATGTACATATGTAGCCAGCGAGACCAACTGCATTTTCGATGCAAAAATTTTTATATATCGGGATAGGGAATACTCCCTTCCCTAATGCGTTTTCTGTAGAAGCTTGCGTAATACGAGACCGTTAAAACGAAAACCGCCGTTATGCTGGGCTGTAGTAAATTGTTCAAAGCACCAAAAAAGACACGGCATATACCGTTGCTAAGGTTATAATGTACTCTATTGGATAAAAGACCCAACAGTTCAGAATGAACTGTAATGAATGAGACAGGCTTGCAGGGCATTGGGGGTATTACGAGTCAACGTTTTCAGATAGTGTAATAGCGGTATAAAGTGTTGTATATTTCTCAAACCGATTGTACCAGTGAATAAATGACCACTGAATTTTGAAAGGAACATCTCGATGCGTAAAACCAATGGTAGGATTGTATATTTATTTCATATTTAGTAGGATATATTGCTAGTAGAATACATGGTAGAATGAGAGAATACTTTCACATGTATTTTGCAATACCATTTATTTTGCATTTGAGTGAGCAGGGCTTTTCACGGCTTTTCTGGAATACGAGCAGGCTATTGTTGGGTTTATCTTGTTGCTATGATGAATTCAAATTTTATATGATGAATAAATACATTTTATGAACTCAATCATAGATGCTATTGTCCACTATGTCACACATGGGTAGGTATAGACTGGGTGGGTGGGGGGGGGGGGGGGGGGGGGGTGCTTGTTAAATGGACTTGCTACGGGAAAATAGTGACACTTAGAAACTCTGTATCGGGCACAAATCGTCATGAATCATCTACCAATAAAGTTAAAACACAGAGTTTGCGATTTTCACTAATAGTTTGGCTGCAGGAGCAATGAATGTCTCAGTGAGCAAAATTATATGCCATTATCACTAGGTATCTGCGCAAAGGGGTTAAACACTCCGTCATTGTTAGTGGCTCAGAGCTCCAGGTTTCAGACTACAGGGGAGCCATTTGACTGAGGATAACTGAATAAATCGGTAAATCTGTAACACTTTACATGAAGTTTCACCTATACCTGTGCAGTTAAATTGCAACTAATTTGGTAACAAGGGTTATTACTGAATAACTCCAAGGTTGGTAATGTGTCGGGTAAGTGAGGATTAGGTAAAATGTTCTGAATCCAGAGGTTCCAACAGTCAATGCCCTTGTTAAAACGTTTGGCACTCTGAATACTGAACACAAGCGATATTGCGTGCTAGAACCCCTCACTTAACATACCTTCAAAATATGTTTTACATGATTTAATTTAATAATAATTATTATAATGACAATCAATTAAATCGCCAAATTCATTGATAGGTTAGTCAAAACAAAGTCTAAATCAGGTCTGAAAATTAAATAATTTTATTAAATGAAAAACAATCAATTAGAATAATAACTTAAAATCATACATTCATTAACAAATGTAGGCTGACTACTTATAATTTACAAAAAGGAAGACATTAAACCAGACATTAAATTGAATATACCAGTAAAGAGAGAGACCGATAAGACAAAAATTGCCAATATTATTTCCCTCCAGCTGAACAGGAACCACCACCAAAAAATAAAAAGGAAAAACTTCTTCTCCAAACCAACTCCAAACTGAACTGAGGCTTCTTTCCTTCAGCCCCCATAAATATCTTACTCCACAGGGAGGGCATCCCTGCCCTTATTGGGTTAAGGTGTGGAGGAGCGGGGGAGAGGTGTCAATTTTGTATTAATTTAAGTGATCTTATGTTGTTGAAAGCGCCACAAAACTACTATTAAAATATTTGCGGTTTTAGCTGAAGTTGGTGATTTGATGGAGGTATCTTTTGTTGTGGTGGTTGAATGGGTAAGTGATGTGTCGTCTTCATTGAAAATGCATGGAGGCGATGTAATCGCCTGAGAAATGCGCTCCACACCACTTTCTGTGGGCCTTCAGGGCGGGGGCCTCACCAGAGATATATGTTTAGGGGAGCTACTAGGGAAGAAAATAAGAAAATTTTCAAAAAAGCAGCCACAAAATAGTCGTTCTCCATGAGTTTTGAGAGCAGCAAAAGGCCTAAATTCAATAAATAATTTGGCATTGTTGTTGAATATTTCTTTAATTGTTTGGATATACAGCAATAGGGTCAGGCTGATGTAGCTACGATACCATCGTCTATCAACTAAAATGTATGCCCATTGGCGATGATGACAATGCCGAAAGACAATGGCAATGTGCATTCTAGTTTGATAGCTTATAGCAAATTGCCTTATAATACCAGCAGAATTCATTTAGGCTTGGCCTGTAGATTAAATTTAACCAGCAATTTGGTTTTTATTGAAATTAAAAACCAGATTCCACAGCATAATGTTCATGTACACATTGATTCAATTTTCACTTGTGATCACCCTTCATGAGCAGGAAATCATGCTGAGACAGGGGATTCCCTCAGAGTTATAATATTACTCTCATATAAGCTTCTCCCTATCATGAGGAAAAAAACCTTGCGCCTTTTATAAACCTTTTATAGCTTTATCAAAATATCATAACTTTTAGAGTCAATTAACTCTATAAACTTCACCCCTAGTGGTTGAGACGCATGCGTCTCAATTACAGTATTCATGTTCATCTGAAAATATAAACTACAGCTTTAAGAAAACCCCGTAAATTTTGACGCAGTATTTTTTAAAAGGGTAGCCTCTTGCGAAAACCTCAGCTTCTCCAGTTACACTGCAGTGCAATAAATTAGGAGGGCGTTATTAATAGCCCAAAGAACTTACGACCCTCCTCTGGCTACAGCCACAGACTGTAAAATGCACCGTTTATACACGCTAAGAAAATCATGTTCAAGTATAGAAACAATAATATTTTTTAAAAACGTTGTACAAATGAGCAATCGCTGTTTTTACCTTGCTTACTGTACTATATACAGTACCTGATGCACTTTCGGTTTAGAAGACACCTAATTTCTTTCTCCAAAATCTCTCGTATAAATATGTTTAAGAAACCAAGTACTTACCAGTATATTCAGCTACAGCTGTTTTGTGATGAACCGTGAAGAGTTTATCTTGTTATATTTCGCCAAATTCCCGTAGAGTCGACATTTCCGCAGCGAGCACCCCTCACACTTAGGGCTGAAATACGTTGCTGTACTTGTGTGAATACACACGCGCTTCCGTACGTTCTTTTTTAAACGTATTTAAATACATTAGGCGGCGTATGTTATGGTTATTATATATATACTGTATGTGACTATTCTGAAATAAATTTATTCTGTAGCAAATTTCTGAACGATACAGCTTCTTCTTCAGTTCGAACTTAAAACCATGGACGTGCAGGGAATATTTTTTTAGATATTGACATTTAAATAAAACTAGTAGAAACCAGGAGGAAATTGCCTCTGAAGGGCCAAAGTAAATAGGGTTAAGTTACCTATGTAGCTAGCTAACTGTAAACTATTATCTGTCTGTATTATCCAGGCTATCGCATTAGCCAACTGCGAACATAAAACCAGAGAGGCTAGCTTCTTGCTAGCTACGTTGCAGATGGATAATGGGTTCCGTTTCAAAATGTATTTATAAGAATAACCGGCAAGCTTCACAAATTCTGTTTAGGCATTTTAGGGGAATAACTAATAGGCTATCTCATATAAACCTAAAAATTAACTAGTAACATTAGGCTATATAGGAACTGGACAGGCGAGAGAAGCCAGGAGTTTCAACAACTAACGTTAATATGGTTCCCATAAGAAACTCTTGCGTTTTTCTACCAAACTAAAGGGTTTACATTCATATTTTCAACCCAGTTATACCCATAATACATATATGAATAACAATCAAAGCATGATTTTACTTGATACAAAGTCAAGTTGTTTTACACATATTTATTAGAGTCAACAGTACCAGACTCTGGCTGGTCAACATACTGTATGACTAAATAGCCTAGTGGCATGTGTACAATGATGAATAGCCTACAAGGAACATGCACGTTTAGTTTGAACTTACTTTTTTTCTAGTCTATGGTATGGATCCAGCTAGCAGTAGCACATGAGAGCAGACCTATGGAGCAAACGCCTTCATAGCTCACATTAACAGTCCGTGAATGTTTTAACCCTCTAGAATGAGTGCTTACACGAACGTTAAGCCTACTGACATTCCGTTAGCTAAGTAGCTTATGTTGTTACTGAACTCCCCGAGCTGAAGTACCAGTCCAGTAGTGATTGTTATAGCAGCATTATGACGTTAACTTCTACAACTTACTCTCGCAGTGGTCATTTGAATTTTCTTGTTTTTTTTCCTTCTCTTCTGATAACCGGTGGCCGGTGGGGTAAATAATTTTCATTTTGATAGGCGCCATTCAAACAAACTGTCGTGCTACTGTTTCAAGGGGGTTCCCACATTTTTAGATTGTCATTGTCATAGGACTAATGTGATCAGCAGTCGGGGGCCCCCTCAAAGCTTGGGGCCACAGGCAATTGCCTGCCTTGCCTGTCCCGTTGCGTCGCCTCTGCATAGGCAACAATATGGAAAAAGTAACTGTTACGTCACCCATTGCCTTCCGTCAGGCTCGTAAAAAACCGTTTTGATGCTTCAGCCGCCATGTTCTACAAAAAGAGTTTGCGCAGTATGGGGAGCCTCTGCCACGAATTGGTCCTCAAAAATGTTTAAACAGCGTACAACAACACAACAACTTAACAAATCGGCAAATTAGACGAAGAAAAAGCACCCATTGCGACCAAATGTTCTGGTGGGGAAAATTTATCGACTTCGGATTTGGTACCATTGACTTGCATTGAAAAACGGGCCTGAAAGACCTATAATGGAGCCAACCATACTGGCGCCAGAGAGCAACGCTCGCAACAAGACAAAGCCCGGTTTTGGCCCCTTAGTTATCATTATATATTATGTAGTTACACTATTACATGTAGTTACACTATGTAATTACACTTTTAGCATTGCCCCATTTATTACCACACTAATAACTGAATTCTAAATGGTTGATTGTTACATTTAACTGAATAGGTGTAGTTAGATGGGATGCTTTAGTAAAGATCAACTTGTTAAGTTTTGAGAGCTATCTATTATTTCTAATTTAATCTGCACTTAAAAAATAATGTCAATTATGATGTCGGCAGGGGATTTTCCTATGCCTGAAGGCTGAAGCTAAGCAGGGCTGGGCCTACTTGGATGAGTGATCAAAACAAAGTTGTTCCTGTTGGCGGACCAGTGTGGGGCAGGCTTTTCTCTGCACCCAGTTGTTGTAGCAATGTGATGGGCCTCCAAAGAAACCCATAAAAGCTGCAATAGTGAAACATCAAACTGGCCCATACTTGCTGATCAGTTCATCATTCTGAGTAAAACCAGGTCAAACTAAGTGCACATACGCAAAGGCACATGCACAAAAAAATCTTACATATACGTATACAGTTGAAGTCGAAAGTTTAGTACACCTTAGCCAAATCCATTTAAACTCAGTTTTTCACAATTCCTGACATTGAATCCTAGTAAACATACCCTGTCTTAGTTCAGTTAGGATCACAACTTTATTTTAAAATGTGAAATGTCAGAATAATAGTAGAGAGAATGACTTATTTCAGCTTTCAGCTTTATTTCTTTTCATCACATTCCCAGTGGGTCAGAAGTTTACATACACTCTGTTAGTATTTGGTAGCATTGCCTTTAAATTGTTTAACTTGGGTCAAACATTTTGGGTAGCCTTCCACAAGCTTCTCACAATAAGTTGCTGGAATTTTGGTCCATTCCTCGTGACGGAACTGGTGTAACTGAGTCAGGTTTGTAGGCCTCCTTGCTCGCACACGCTTTTTCAGTTCTGCCCACAAATTTTCGATTGGATTGAGGTCAGGACTTTGTGATGGCCACTCCAATACCTTGACTTTGTTGTCCTTAAGCCATTTTGCTACAACTTTGGAAGTATTCTTTGTGCCATTTCCGACCAAGCTTTAACTTCCTGGCTGATGTCTTGAGGTGTTGCTTCAATATATCCACATAATTTTCCTTCCTGCCATCTATTTTATGAAGTGCACCAGTCCCTCCTGCAGAAAAGCACCCCAACTGTTACGGTTCCGAGTATGAACTGGACCCAAATGCACGACTCGACACACAAGGAATTCCAATAACTCCAATAATTTATTGCTTTGACAAAACTTCCTCCTGAAGCATAGGGAGTGAGACAGACAAGACAGAAACCAGATAAGGATTGCAGGGGATCAGCGGGAGGGGGTGAGGCCAGGGAGTGGATAGTGGCAGGAATCCGGGCTGGTTGAGCAGAGGAGGAGCGGGGAGCGGGAGACCGGGCAGAGTGGTGTGGGCACGAACAGCTGCAGGATAGCAGAGCAGAAGCACGGGCAGGATGCACGCACAGCAGCAGGCTTGCTGGACTGGAGCACAGGCAGGATGCTCACACAGCTGTAGGTGGGAAAAACTGGAGCACAGGCAGATTGCACAAACAGCTGCAGGCTGGTAGACTTGGAAGTAGAACAGAGTTAGTAACAACGAGGCAGGACAGAATGAACAGCGGGTTGACGCTGTTCCTGGCGAGAGCTAATTAAAGCTGGACAAGACTGGAAATAGCGAGTTAACGCCGATTCAACAAGAGATTCTAGCAGGCAGGACAGGACTAGATACAGAGTATCAAAACGAGACAAGACCAGGGTATTACTACAAAGAGACTTAGCGAACTTGGTCAAAACAACACTTAATGAACTAGCCCCTGACAAAGCACTAAATACAAGAGTTAATCGGTAACAATTAAGTGCAGCGTGCGAATGTATGCGCGAGTGATTAACGGAGCAGAGTGCAGCGTGCGAATGTATGCGTGAGTGATTAACGGAGCAGAGAGTGTGCAGAATGCATGCGGAGAGAAGGAAAGGGGTAGGCGGACACAGAGCAGTGGAACAGAGTGATACGAAAGGGAAAACCAGCCCAGACTGCAGCACGGGGGGAAACAATCAGGAATACAAACAAACATGATACGAGAGGAAACAGGTAAAACATGGGACACAACAGGACGGGAGTGAGAGCATCACACCAACAACATGATGCTGCCACCCCCGTGCTTCACTGTTGGGATGGTGTTCTTCGGCTTGCATGCCTCACCCTTTTTCCTCCAAACATAACGATGGTCATTATGGCCAAACAGTTCAATTTGTTTTTCATCAGACCAGAGGACATTTCTCCAGAAGGTAAGATCTTTGTCCCCATGTGCAGTTGCAAACAGTAGTCTGGCTTTTTTATGGTGGTTTTGGAGTCTTTGGAGGCTTCTTCCTTGCTGAGCAGCCTTTCAGGTTATGTCAATATAGGACTCGTTTTACTGTGGATATAGATACCTTTGTACCTGTTCCCTCCAGCATCTTCACAAGGTCCTTTGATGTTGTTCTGGGATTGATTTTTGCACCAACGCACATTAATGTCTAGGAGACAGAACGTGTCTCGTTCCTGAGCGGTATGACGGCTGCGTGGTCCCATGGTGTTTATACCTGCGTACTATTGTTTGTACAGACGAACGTGGTACCTTCAGGTGTTTGGAAATTGCTCCCAAGGATGAACCAGACTTGTGGAGGTTCACAATTTTCTTTCTGAAGTCTGAAGATGATTTATTTTGATTTTCCCATGATGTCAAGCAAAGAGGCACTGAGTATGAAGGTGGGCCTTAAAATACATCCACAGCAGTGGCGGCTGCTGACCAGAATTTTTGGTGAAGCAAACCCACAATTTCTTTTCTACCTGTGAAAATCGAACCCCTGCTTTACCTGTTGAGCTAGGCCATTTTTGGGTTGTTTAACACTGACCACGTCAACTGATCAGCTGTAGGCAGAAAATAGCTGGTGGCCATTTAAAACAGGTTTATATTTCTCATCACTATGGCTGTACAATTTAAATTGAACTGCCTTCTCTCAAATGAATACCACCAGATAGAATACAATGACAAGTAGCTATGTACACACATTTATTAGTAGCCAAATTATTTAATCACCTATGCATACTCAAATCCACCTGCACCGTAGCTGAAATAGCTTCGTTCAGATCATTTTGAATTGTCTTATGCCCTACTGGAGTAGTATTACCTGGGGACCTTGTGTGATTTGTGGAGTTAGTCTGTGATCTTAATCCCGAGCGAATCTGCATTTCCGTAATTTGTAAAGTCAAATTTCCCCACTGTAAATTACCTACCATATTTTGCACAAAACAGGTCATCTGATAATATTAGTCCTGTGTGAATCGCTATCTCAGTAATTTGGGGTGATATATTTTTTTCCCCAGCAAGGATTCCTTGTTTTTCCCCCGCTTTTTTCTTAATCTTTCCGAGTTCACATTTATGGAGGCTGCGGTGGAAATTATTATAGCTAATTCTGACATTTTGGGTGTGATTCTTACACCAAAATAATTTAAATGTTACTGCTGAATTTAGGAATTCTAGCCTTTTCGACTCTGTAGCCAGCTTCAACACACCAATTTGCATACGTTGTGCAAATGTGCAGAAAATATGGAAGTAGCCTATATAAATGTTATGTTTCATTCATACCGTTGATAATCCCTGGGATTTCATAATAAAATTTGAGTGAAATAGCCTACTGACTGCGTTTATCCCGTGTGAATGCGCCACATAAAACTAGTCGGGGGATAATTCCTAAATCATATGAGGTCACCAGGTAACCTAATACCCTAGTCCAGTGCGAATAGGCCATTTGACATCCCGGAGAACACAGAGGGCGACCTGAACGTCATCATAGTGGGAAGGAAGCTCAGTCAACTCCCCGCTCTGTTATCCCAATTTTCACTCTCGTTATTCCCCTAAATGCCAGCTCAGGACGACCCAAGAATCGCATCGATCAACCTCTCAGGAATGTCACAGTTTTCCGCACTAACGTTATTTTATAATGCGTGCACCTTCATCAATAAAATGATCATTCTCAGACTCGATTCGCACGGTTACACTACTGTCATGCTCCCTCGATTTTACATTAATTTTAACAGACCTGAATTACGTAGCCTAAATCATGAAAGTCATCTCTCGCAAACATTGAACATCTCCTGTAGCAACACACTTGGATAAAAAATAATAGGCTTTCCTTTAAACAACACACATGGCCAGCAATACATGCGATTCCGTTAGCAAGCTGCCTGTAACTAATCCACCTCGACACAGGCTACTACGAGCATTTAACGTTAAAGCTCTGACTTACCGAGCCCACTCACAGGATAAGATTGATAGGAGGCTTCGGTCTCCCATCCGCCTTCACTTGCAATCTTTTTTCACAATCTTGAAAATAACGTTAGCTACGTTAATCCCACAGAATCAGATCCAGGATGTTTACATTCACAGGTTCCATTTTCTTTCAAATGCAGCCAAATGAAATGGCAAAAGCTAACGTTACAAAAAGTGAGCTAGTTTAGGCAAACGTTAGGCAACGTTAGTTAAATCACTAACGTCAGCAATTAGCTAGCTATTAACACTACAACACTATAAAAAATGAAACTATTTACAATACAAATCACCACTGACAACGTCACAACCATAAAAATTGAATAGATTTCTCTCTCGCTCCCTTTCTATCGCTCTCTAATACAGTAACGGTGAAGATGATTATATTGCTGGACAGCTGAACTCGTGTTCTGAATGGTTAGACATTATGTCAATCATCAGGACGAGAACACGCACAAGAACATGCATGTTTGGAACTCTATTGAATACTTTAGTGAGGCACTGCTTCACGGGTGGGCTCAAAAACGCGTCATAATCCATAATTATCCAATCACATTTTATAAAGTCCCCCATTGATTTCCAATGGTCTAGTGAAGCAGTCAGACACTGTGCCTCACTGAAGTTCCTTTTAAAAGTCAAAGGGTGAGGGCGTCGCTGTAATACAGCGGTAAAAGCTCCGACTTTCAGTCGGTGCGGTTGTGCTCCGAGGATCGGGGTTCGCACCCCGGTCCTGCCAGATCCGATTGTGTGATATGCATGTTCTTTTTCACCCCTTTTTTTTGGTGAAGCACTGCTTCACCTGTTGTCTTAGAGAAACCTCTTCTGATCCACAGGTACACCTCCAATTGACTCGAACAATATCAATTAGCCTATCAGAAGTTTCTAAAGCCATGACATCATTTTCTGGAATTTTCCAAGCTGTTTAAAGGCACAGTCAACTTAGTGTATGTAAACTTCTGACCCACTGGTGTCACGGTTTGGCAGCCTTCCATTCTTCTCTGCGGATGTGGCTCCTCTGGGTCGCGAGAGGGCGCTCCGGTTTTATTTTTCCGCTGCCAGGTGATTACCTGGCACACCTATTCCTAGTTTCCTGTTGGTTTTATAAGCACGCTGCTTCCTTCTTTGGGCGCTTGTGTGTCATTCTTGCCACTCTAAGCCAGGTAACACGGTATAGGAATTTCAGGCGACCACTTTTGAGCTTCAAAAGAACACCCGGGACTTGCCTGTAGAGTATTTAGTTCTTCGGGTTTTGTTCTCCTTACTCTTTATTTTCCTGCCTTGGTTTTTGTTTCTCTGTCTTGCTATTAGACAGTTAACCTCGGCTTCGCCTCGTTTATGTTTGCATTTTATTTTAGCTCTGATAGTTTCTGAGCTAGAGGCTATTCTGTTCTGTTTCTTTTCTCTGCTCGAACCTGCGAGCTTCGCCCAAAAAATATTGGGTTATTATTTTTGGCTTACGCCGGGACTACGTCCCTCTCAGTTTTTTTTCCTTGACTCTAGTCTGTGAGTCTCGCCCAATTTTATTCGGGACGTTTTAATTTCTTTTGGGTTTTACTTGGGTTTCTTTCCCGTCTTTTCTTCTTTCTCCTTTCCTCATGGATAACTTTCTGTATCCCTTTCAGTTGCATCTGGTCCTCCGTCCTGACCCCCCTGACAACTGAAATTGTGATATAGTGAATCTGTCTGTAAACAATTGTTGGAAAAATTACTTGTGTCATGCACAAAGTAGATGTCCTAACTGACTTGCCAACACTATAGTTTGCTAATAGTGAAATCTGTGGAGTGGTTGAAAATGAGTTTTAATGACTTCAACTGTAGAAGTACTTCACTTTTAAGGTTTTAATCTACTAAATCCAATCTGCATTTACTACATAATCTACTAAATATTAATGTTGCAATGCTTTAAGCATGGAATACAATACACCTCTGTGAAATGGGAGTAAACTGGAAAACTTAACAGTTAATTCTGAATATCATAGCTGAATATCAAAAAACAGTGTCTTGTCTTGCTTTATATTTAATTTGTAACAGTACATTAAGGTGTTCTTCTGGGCCATACAAATTGGCTTTTTGTTACATTGGCAGTTAAACATGTCTTGCAACTCACCAGCTCATACAGCAGCACAGTATATCCCAAATGTGATTACACTCAGATGAATCTGATTCCGTACTCGCATGAAAGTCAGTGTAATATCATTTTAGAATGATAGAAACAGTGCTGTTTTAACATAGCCCTGTGTATGCTGCAGAATATATGTGACCTATGAATTGATAAAAAACTTAGTTGTGAATTCAGGTGCCATCTGGTGGATGATGTAAGAATGGCTTTCCAGCATGAATGCAAAAATATACACATCCCATTTGTGTGTGATCCAATTACCATTCATATATTTACATTTTATTTTTAAAATTTAATTAGAGTATGTAGATGCCCATCCATAAATGTATACATTTTCTGTCAATAGTAACATAAATATTCAAAAAAGTAAGCATTTAAACACATTGTGTAGTCAAAGGGGAATTTTCTCTAATCACCATTTTTATTGCCCCTTTTGGTTTTTTATGGATGAATCAGTGGAGATGTATTTAAGTTAAGTTGAGCAGGTGTGAATGCTTACATCAAGGTCAAGTACTGTTGTGAGAGCAGAGCAGGCAAGGTAACAGATACAGTTACAGTTCGTTACAGTTGTGACAGGGCTGTCAATGAATTTAATAAACAGATTAATGTTTGCTGTTGAAAATGTGATTTTGGGAAAAATAAATGGTGTCCCATGAGATTTAATATTTTTTGCGAAATGCATCTTGGGTGAAAAAGGATTGGGGAATGCTGTTGTAGGTATAGATTGCTTAGCTAGAAATCTGGCTAGAATAACTTGTTTTCAAAATGAGCTCATTGTAAAAGTACAAAGTATTTGAATAAGACACATTCCCCATCGAGTCTAGTTGGGGCGATAAACCATAATATCTCCCTAGTTCACCAGATGGCTCTGATATTACAACTAAAATACAGTTAAGACTGCTTTCTTTGTAGTCATTGTGGGCATATTTTAGGTGACAGGAAAACTTTTTTAAAACAAATTTAATAATTTTCTTTGGAATAAACTTCATCTTTGAATTATCCTGCCATTCTCTAATTATTCAATCATTATTTTTATTTCCTTTGCTATAATACCTGCCAATATTAGTTCTAAAGGACAAATGTCAGAGATGGTGGAGGCAAGCCTTTAGCAAGGAGCTGGGTGATTACACTTTTTCTTGTGTTAATTAATTAATCGTTCATTGAAAGAACATTATGTAGTCCTACACTAAACAGATATGAGGTCAAATTTTCAGAAGAACATTATTATTTAAACCCAAACTAATTCGTAGCTGATGTAAATAATTTTGGAATTAAGCAATGACGATATAATAAAACGTTTCATTCATAATTAGAAATATACAATATATCACTGATTATGCATTCTACTTGGATAAAAACTTTTTATTGAACCTACTTACAGTTACACAATATTCACTTATGGGGAGCACTGTATATTACACCTTTGTTTTGTCATCTCCATGGATGAAATTAGTTTGAATGTGCCCATCTTGGTTTAACGTAAGGCACACTCTCAAACTCCACCCCATGCATGTATCTCACTCCCCTTCACTTATGCACCATTTATGCACCCAAATCAAAAGGCAAGGCAAGTTTATTTATATAGCACATTTCATACAGAGAGGCAATTCAAAGTGCTTTACATAAATACAGAATAAGACATACAATAAAACAGGAATAAAATGCAGGGATTAAAATCAAAGTGCATATGCGGTGCAGAACATAAACGTTTTCAGCCTAGTTTTAAAAGTGGTCAGAGTTGGGGCGTGAGATCATCTGGAAGTTTATTCCAGCTGTGTGTAGCATAATAACTGAACACTGCCTCACCATGTTTTGTTTTAACTCTGGGAATAATTAGTAGACCACTCCCATTAGACCTTAGGGGTCTGGCAGGTTTATATGTGTAGGGACAATGGACTACATTTCCATTCATTCCACAGGTAACACAAGCCACATGTTCAAAATGGACCCCAGCGTGATTTCCGTAGCCAATCCTGTAGCTCGGAAATACGAGTAAGGGTCATAAAACCATAAAGCAGAGAAGACTGAAGAATTCCAGTCTCTCTGCCCCTATTCACTTTTTTTTCTTCTCTTCCGCGGTCGTGCTGCACACAACTGCACAAGAGGCAGCACTGCAATTTCTAAGGTGGATCTCCATTGCACCAGCAATACAACGGCAACAGCATCAAAGGCCACGGAGAGCGACGCAAACGGGTTAGCTTGCCTACGGCATCTAACCATAGAACTGAATAAACGCAACTCCGACCGAGGTGTGTTCCAGCCACGGACAAAGACGACCAGACGACCCGCATCCCTAACAGGAGACGCCCTTACCATCCACATCACGAACAAGCCAGCTATAATCAACTTACCGCGGACTTCAGTAAGACTGATCAAACATCCCAGGCATAGCTTAGGATTTTAGTCTGAACTGTTTATCGGTAATTTGATTGCATCTTGATTTTGTACGATAGGAGCTGTATAAACGTATTGCGCTGGTTAGCAAGCTAGCCGGCTGGCCTACCTTTCATTGCTAATGTGGTGCAACTAACTAACCTGAGCAGGCCTCACTGGTTTGTCCCTCTATCCTAACACGTACTAACATTCGTGTGATATGATCTCATTTTAGCTTACTGTAGATGATAAATACGTTATTTCCTGACCGAAGTGCGTGAACTTATTTATAGTAGGCTAATATCAGATTTGAGATCAATACACAGTTAGCTTGCTCCACGTGATTCCTTTGTTCCCTGAACGCACACGTGGCATAGGCCTACACACCGACACATACACACACATATGTGCATACACACACAAATGCTACAATACGCACACCACACAATATGTCCATTTTGTAGAACGTAATATTCATGTTGTTTTCCTTGTTTAATAAATCTATTTTTGTTAAACCTGGTGTCTGTTTTGATGTCGTATGAACCCGAGAACTGAGTCAAATCTAATCATTAGAACGTAATACCTTCAACGCTTATGAATTATTAGTTATTAGTGCTTTGATGGTAAATTGAAGTAGGAGTAATTATAATCCATAATAATCAAATGAGACTGATTTAATTTTAACCTAACTTAAGAATAATAAGGGTAAACCTCATTATTCCTTAGTTATTGCCTATATTTCTGGCATCCCATGTAAGAGTTTATATATATATATATATAGAGGCATATTCCTTACATTTATGGCGCCCCGTCAAGGATATTCTCTACATTTATGGTGCCCAGGTGAAGACCAAATCTTGACAAATTACTGCAGTCAACGCCAAAAAGCGTAAACTTTAAGAATCTGACTCAAAAGTGTCTCAAGTGGTACTGCGCATTCAGTCTGTGATTGGCCAGAAAAACTGTGTGGAGATGAGATAGAGCGAGTGAGCCATATAGCTAGCTTAGTTTAGCTTTTTTGAATATTCTAGTTATAGTAGCCTATTTATTTTTGGGATATATATTTTTTATAGTTAGCTTGATAATCCCTTGTTTTTTTATAGTTAGTTTTTCAGTCTAGCTTAGCAAGTAGCTAGCAAGTTAATTTTTAAAAAATAAATATATAGGGTACTTTATTAAAAATAAATATATAGCTAGTATAAAGCATATGAAAACTGCGTATCTGACAGGGACGTGGAGAGCTACTCTCTGCGTTACATGCACAGTGTGGATATTTCCTGTATTTTTATGTTAAATCAAATAAACTAAATTTTACATTCAGACGAGGTAAGTAAAGTATCAATTGTTTACTTTGTTCTCACTGTGCCCTTGCTGGCCTGTTTATGTCAAATATTTTTTGTAAACAAACTATTACTTGCGCTGCACGACACTGTTCAGTATGAGCTGCACTGCTGACTGTGGATGAGAGCAGTTATTTACATTTTGTTGGCTAATTAAGTCACTTTTTAAAAATATTGTTGAATCTATGTTTTAGGGTACAATATTGCTCTATGTGGTATTTCCTGAGCTTTTGGCTACTAGTGAAAAAGAATTGCTGGGGCGTGGTTTGATACCATATATATTATTACCTTATCATGCCCAGATTTTGGCATTTTTCAAATTTCAAAAGGGGGCGTGGTCTAGCGAAACCAGCGATCATTTACCATTTATCAGTAAGCCACATTACATGAGAAATAGCTTTGCATGCCATGAAGAATAAAAGTATCATGTTCATATTACAAACAATTACATAAAGAGGTACCAAGATGTTTTAACTGATAAAGGCTGAGGTGAATCAATAGGCTCCTAAGTGGTAAAAGTATGGACACATGGCCACATTTGGTACATAATAATAATAATAAATATAGCTGCAAGCAGCGATTTCCGGGGACCGTGCGGCATTAGCGCCATTTGTCAAACGCAGAAACTGCAAAATGGTAGACAACTCTAGACAGGGTTGACCCAAAATACAAATATTTGTTTCTAAACAGGGCTTTTGCCATTGCTGATGGTATCTTAACCCGATCCAGTAAGGGCTTGCGTATTAAGTCTTTTAAGTACAAGTGAAACAGTGAACAGTTAATACTGTTAAATTTCTTAACTTTTGCAATAAAAAGGTGTTTCTTAATGTGAAAACAACATTAAAAGAAGCATAGCATTTGCACAATAGTTTTGCCAAACATTAACTTAGCCATTGGTACCAAACTGGAATTGAAACGCTGACCACATACATGGAAATCCAATACTGTATCCGCTAGGCCAAAGCAGGTTAACAGAAATGAGGAGGCCAAATAAGACTTGTGTGTTGCGGTATGAGATTGTTTTGGCTTACTGACTTCATAATTCAAACAGATAACAGGTAATATTGTGAAATTTCCTAGCCTTTGCAATAAAAAGAACATTCTTACAATGACGTGCACATTGTGTGCCTCAAAAAAAACTCGGGAACAGGTGGGGATCGAACCACCAACCTACTACACGGCAGTCAAATGCCTTAACCACTAAGCTACAGGAATTTTCACAGTTGGTATAGTAGGTAGACGGCCTGTTAAGCAGAGATAGTGTACTTGGCGGATGGCATACCTGCCATCCCAACATTTGTATTTCTTTAGTGCCACCACGCAGATTGATTGGGTTAAAACTACAGGGCTCGAGTCTTGATCTAACTCTCAATCAACCCACCAAGATTCAGAACTTTATATCAAACGGTTTTAGAAGTACTAGCATTTGTGCGATAAGCCACGCCCAATGCAAAATCCATTGGCTTCTCATTCGGCCAATTTTTGACATACGCCTTAGTAAAGTAATGCGTGTATGTAGGGAAGCGGGTTCAGTACCTTGAACAGGTTTGGTGCAAATTGGTCAAATTCTGTAGGAGGAGTAGCATTTTAAGTGTTTTACAAAAAATGCTAATTAGCGGAAAATTGAAGATGGCAGACTTCATGGTTTCTTGAGGCAAATTTGTTGGGCAGGAGTAGCGGGATGTATCCACCAGATTTTGTGACTGTAGATCAAAGGGGGCGTCGGCAGTGGGCGTGTCAATGATTTTTAGTGAATTTATAAATATTTTCTTATATTTGGATCTCTATAGCGCCACCACGTGGCTCGATTGGGTTTAAACTGGAGAGTTCTGGTCCAGATGTTACTCTTAAAAGACCTTCCAAGTTTCATAACTTTCTGTCAAATGGTTTTGGAATTATTAGCATTTTTGTGATAAGCCACGCCCACTGGATATTTATTGGCTCGTCATTCGGCCATATTTTAAAATATCAAAGTTCTGTATATAAGTTTTATGACGCATGGTGTAAGGAGTGTGTTTACCAGGTTTCATGTAAATTGGTCAAATTTTATAGGAGGAGTAGTATTTTAAGTGTTTTACAAGTAATGCTAATTAGTGGAAAATCCAATAGGGCTAACTTGATGGTTCCTTGAGGCAAATTTGTTCAGTATGAGCAGACTGACCTCTATCCCACATTTTTTGACTCTAGATAAAACGGGGCGTATTCAGTGGGCGTGTCAATGATTTTTAGTGAATTTTTAAATATTTTCTTATATTTGGATCGATATAGCGCCACCACGTGGCTCGATTGGGTTGAAACTGTAGGGGTCAATTCCTCATGTTACTCTTAATAGATCTACCAGGTTTCATAACTTTCTGTCAAATGATTTTGGAATTATCAGCATTTTTGTGATAAGTCACACCCATTGAAAATTAATTGGCTCGTCATTCGGCCATCTTTTAAAATATCAAGATTCTGAATATAACTTTTATGAAGCATGGTCTAACGAGTTTGTGTACCTCGTTTCATGTAAATTGGCCAAATTTTGTAGGAGGAGTAGCATTTTAAGTGTTATACAAAAAATGCTAATTAGCGGAAAATCCAATATGGCTGACTTCATGGATCCTTGAGGTAAATTTGTTCAGCATGAGCAGAGGGACATGTACACCACATTTTGTGACTCTAGGTCAAACGGGGCGTCGACAGTGGGCGTGTCAATGTCACAATATTTACATGTGCACTACAGCGCCACCAACTGGCCTATCGCCACGAAATTCGGTGTGATCTTGTATGATGACAACTTCTAACAACTTACCAAGTTTCATGCTAATCAGCCAAGCGGTTAAGGAAAAACTCAAAGAAGTAATAAATGAGTACATTTAAGCCAAAATGTCGGCAAATTCAAGATGGTGCCCACCAAATTAGTAAAGTTCTATGATCGAAATCCGGCTCTTTGTCACTGTAGCAAGTTATACATCTCTGCAAAGGAACTGTGATTTTTAGTGAATTTTTTTATATTTCTTTATATATGAAACTCTACATGTCTAGTCCTAATGGCACTCTTAACAGACCTACCAAGTTTCATAGCTTTCTGTTAAATCATTTTGGAATTATTAGCATTTTTGTGATAAGCCACGCCCAGTGACATTTCATTGGCTCGTCATTCGGCCATCTTTGAAAATATCAAAATTCTGAATATAAGTTTTATGAGACATGGTCTAACGAGTGAGTGTACCAAGTTTCATCTCAATTGGTCAAATTCTGTAGGAGGAGTAGCATTTTAAGCGTTTTACAAAAAATGCTAATTAGCAAAAAATCCAATATGGCGGACTTTATGGGTCCTTGAGGCAAATTTGTTCAGAATGAGCAAATGGACATGCATACCAAATTTTGTGACTCTAGGTGAAACGGGGCGTCGGCAGTGGGCGTGTCAATGTCAAAAATTTGTCACGTGCACTACAGCGCCACCAGGTGTTCAATCTGCGTCATAATATAGAGGATTCAAGAGTTTGGGAATCCCAACAAGCGTGCCAAGTCTGGTGATTCTAGTACAAACCAGCTCACGGGAATTTTAGGTGAAAGGGGAGAAGAAAAAAAATTATAGCTGCAAGCAGCGATTTCCGGGGACCGTGCGGCATCAGTGGCATTTGTCAAATGCAGAAACTGCAAAATGGTAGACAACTCTAGACATGGTTGACCCAAAATACAAATATTTGTTTATAATCAGGGCTTTTGCCATTGCTGATGGTATCTTAACCCGATCCGGTAAGGGCTTGCGTATTAAGTCTTTGAAGTACAAGTGAAACAGTGAACAGTTAATACTGTTAAATTGCTTAACTTTTGCAATAAAAAGGTGTTTCTTAATGTGAAAACAACATTGAAAGAAGCATAGCATTTGCACAATAGTTTTGCCAAACATTAACCTAGCCATTGTTAGCAAGGCGGAATTGAACCGCTGACCACAGACATGGAAAGCCAATACTGTATCCACTAGGCCAAAGCAGGTTAACAGAAATAGGGAGGCCAAATAAGACTTGTGTGTTGCGGTATCAGATTGTTTTGGCTTGCTGACTTCATAATTCAAACAGATAACAGGTAATATTGTGAAATTTCCTAGCCTTTGCAATAAAAAGAACATTCTTACAATGTCGTGCACATTGTGTGCCTCAAAAAAAACTCGGGAACAGGTGGGGATCGAACCACCAACCTACTACACGGCAGTCAAATGCCTTAACCACTAAGCTACAGGAACTTTCACAGTTGCTATAGTAGGTAGACGGCCTGTTAAGCAGAGATAGTGTACTTGGTGGATGGCATACCTGCCATCCCAACATTTGTATTTCTTTAGTGCCACCACGCAGATTGATTGAGTTTAAACTGCAGGGCTCAAGTCTTGATCTAACTCTCAATCAACCCACCAAGTTTCAGAACTTTATATCAAATGGTTTTAGAAGTACTAGCATTTGTGCGATAAGCCACGCCTAATGCAAAATCCATTGGCTTCTCATTCGGCCAAGTTTTGACATACACCTTTGTAAAGTAATGCGTGTATGTAGGGAAGCGGTTTGAGTACCCTGAACAGGTTTGGTGCATATTGGTCTAATTCTGTAGGAGGAATAGCATTTTAAGTGTTTTACAAAAAATGCTAATTAGCGGAAAATCGAAGATGGCAGACTTCATGGTTTCTTGAAGAAAATTTGTTGGGCAGGAATAGCGGGATGTATACACCAAATTTTGTGACTGAAGATCAAACGGGGCGTCGGCAGTGGGCGTGTCAATGATTTTTAGTGAATTTTTAAATATTTTCTTATATTTGGATCTCTATAGCGCCACCACGTGGCTCGATAGGGTTGAAACTGGAGAGGTCAGGTCCAGATTCTACTCTTAAAAGACCATCCAAGTTTCATAATTTTCTGTGAAATGGTTTTGGAATTATTAGCATTTTTGTGATAAGCCACGCCCACTGGATATTTATTGGTTCGTCATTCGGCCATCTTTTAAAATATCAAAATTTTGTTTATAAATTTTATGAGGCATGGTGTAAGGAGTGTGTTTAACAGGTTTCATGTAAATTGGTCAAATTTTCTAGGAGGAGTAGTATTTTAAGTGTTTTACAAGTAATGCCAATTAGCGGAAAATCCAATAGGGCTAACTTGATGGTTCCTTGAGGCAAATTTGTTCAGTATGAGCAGAAGGACCTCTATCGCACATTTTGTGACTCTAGATAAAACGGGGCGTATGCAATGGGCGTGTCAATGATTTTTTGTGAATTTGTGTACATGTATATGATTATAAACAAATATTTGTATTTTGGGTCAACCATGTCTAGAGTTGTCTACCATTTTGCAGTTTCTGCATTTGACAAATGCCACTGATGCCGCACGGTCCCCGGAAATCGCTGCTTGCAGCTATATTTTATATTTGGAACTCTATAGTGCCACCACATGGATCGATTGGGATAAAACTGTAGAGATCAAGTCCTAATTGTACTCTTAACAGACATATCAAGTTTCATAGCTTTCTGTCAAATCGTTTTGGAATTATTAGCATTTTTGTGATAAGCCACGCCCAGTGAAAATTAATTGGCTCGTCATTCGGCCATCTTTGAAAATATCAAAATTCGGAATATAACTTTTATGAGACATGGTCTAAGGAGTGTGTACACCAAGTTTCATCTCAATTTGTCAAATTTTGTAGGAGGAGTAGTATTTTAAGCGTTTTACAAAAAATGCTAATTAGCAAAAAATCCAATATGGCGGACTTTATGGGTCCTTGAGGAAAATTTGTTCAGAATGAGCAAATGGACCTGGATACCAAATCTTGTGCCTCTAGGTGAAATGAGGCGTCGGCAGTGGGCGTGTCAATGTCAAAATTTTGTCACATGCACTACAGCGCCACCAGGTGGTCAATCTGCGTCATAATATAGAGGATTCAAGAGTTTGGGAATCCCAACAAGCGTGCCAAGTCTGGTGATTCTAGGACAAACCAGCTCACAGGAATTTTAGGTGAAAGGGGAGAAAAAAAATAAAATATAAAAAGAATCTGAACAAAAACAATAGGGTACCTGCAGCTTCGCTGCACGGTCCCCTAAATATAGCTGCAAGCAGCGATTTCCGGGGACCGTGCGGCATTAGTGGCATTTGTCAAATGCAGAAACTGCAAAATGGTAGACAACTCTACACAGGGTTGACCCAAAATACAAATATTTGTTTCTAATCAGGGCTTTTGCCATTGCTGATGGTATCTTAACCCGATCCAGTAAGGGCTTGCGTATTAAGTCTTTTAAGTACAAGTGAAACAGTGAACAGTTAATACTGTTAAATTTCTTAACTTTTGCAGTAAAAAGGTGTTTCTTAATGTGAAAACAACATTAAAAGAAGCATAGCATTTGCACAATAGTTTTGCCAAACATTAACCTAGCCATTGGTACCAAGCCGGAATTGAACCGCTGACCACATACATGGAAAGCCAATACTGTATCCACTAGACCAAAGCAGGTTAAAAGAAATGAGGAGGCCAAATAAGACTTGTGTGTTGCGGTATCAGATTGTTTTGGCTTACTGACTTCATAATTCAAACAGATAACAGGTAATATTGTGAAATTTCCTAGCCTTTGCAATAAAAAGAACATTTTTACAATGACGTGCACATTGTGTGCCTCAAAAAAAACTTGGGAACAGATGGGGATCGAACCACCAACCTACTACACGGCAGTCAAATTAACCTTAACCACTAAGCTACTGGAACTTTCACTGTTGGTATCGTAGGTAGATGGCCTGTTAAGCAGAGATAGTGTACTTGGCGGATGGCATACCTGCCATCCCAACATTTGTATTTCTTTAGTGCCACCACGCAGATTGATTGGGTTAAAATTGCAGGGCTCAAGTCTTGATCTAACTCTCAATCAACCCACCAAGTTTCAGAACTTTATATCAAACGGTTTTAGAAGTACTAGCATTTGTGCGATAGGCCACGCCCAATGCAAAATCCATTGGCTTCTCATTCGGCCAATTTTTGACGTACGCCTTAGTAAAGTAAAGCTTGTATGTAGGGAAGCCGGTTGAGTCCCTTGAACGGGTTTGGTGCATTGATTTCTATCTAAGTGTTCCCGCTGTTAGAATATGGGGTTACGTGCACCCCTCACGTGCACCCATCATCTCAGTCTGAACACCAGTATCAGAGTATCAGAGAACAGTATCAGCGAGCTAGAGTACAGACGCAGAAGAAATATGTTTACGAACAGCAGGCGAAGAGAACTCACTGATGAGGAAATTAGGGAAATTTTCTTTAATTCAGATGATGAGGGTGATTACAATAGTGAATCAAGTGGGAGTGACAGCGATTCTGAGGAGAGACTACCCCCACATTTAGTTTCCCTTGAGAGGAACCCTGAGCTCGGGGAGGGAGATGACGATGTGGAGGAAAACCCTGAGGAGGGTCCATCTGTAGTCCCCTGTAGCCGCCCTGAAGGTCCGGTGCCAGTTGAGGAGGTGAGGTCCAGTGACTGGAGGACTGCCGTCAACTTCACTCCCCCTGGGCCAGGAATTGAGTTTGACAGCTCAATTTCTGGTGTCCAAAATCCTCCGAAGACTCCCACTGCAGTAAACTGCTTCAGGATGTTTCTCTCTGTAGAGACAGTGGGAGAGATTGTGGAGGAGACCAACCGATACGCCAGTGAACAGCAGGGAAAAACAGCGATTGGCGTAATTGGAAAGCTTTCCAAATGGGTACCTACATGTGTAAATGAAGTGTACACATTCCTCGCCATTGCCCTTCTGATGGGACTGGTCAGGAAATCTACCCTGAGGGAGTACTGGAGTACTGACCCGGTTCTCCTCACTCCATTTTTTGCCTCAGTTTTCTCCCAAGACCGTTTTTTAAATCTCCTGCGGTGTTTACATTTTGTCAACCCTGCCCATGCAGACATCAGAGACCCCCCTCAATAAAATCCGAAACGTCTTCAATGCCCTCACCTCAGCCTTCAAGCGGTCCTTCATCCCATACAAGGACCTGTGCGTGGACGAATCCCTGATGTTGTGGAAGGGTCGACTGGGATTTCGGCAATATATCCCTAGCAAGCGCCACAGGTTTGGGATAAAGTTTTTTGTTCTGTGTGATGTGGTGACGGGGTATGTGCAAGATATGGTCATTTACACTGGGGCCACAACATCTATCAAATCAATTGAAGGACTGGGGGTCTCTGGGTCTGTGGTTATGACCCTCCTGACTCCACATCTGGGGAAAGGGCACGTCCTGTATGTGGATAACTGGTACAGCAGTCCTATGCTGTTCCAGCACTTACTCCACCAGGGGATTTTAAAATATTTTCTTATATTTGGATCTCTATAGCGCCACCACATGGCTCGATTGGGTTGAAACTGGAGAGGTCAGGTCCAGATGTTACTCTTAAAAGACTTTCCAAGTTTCATAACTTTCTATGAAATGGTTTTGGAATTATTAGCATTTTTGTGATAAGCCACGCCCACTGGATATTTATTGGCTCGTCATTCGGCCATCTTTTAAAATATCAAAATTCTGTATATAAGTTTTATGCTGCATGGTGGATGGAGTGTGTTTACCAGGTTTCATGTAAATTGGTCAAATTTTATAGGAGGAGTAGTATTTTAAGTGTTTTACAAGTAATGCTAATTAACGGAAAATCCAATGGGGCTAACTTGATGATTCCTCGAGGCAAATTTGTTCAGTTTGAGCAGACGGACCTCTATCCCACATTTTGTGACTCTAGATAAAACGGCGTATGCAGTGGGCGTGTCAATGATTTTTAGTGAATTTTTAAATATTTTCTTATATTTGAATCTATATAGCGCCACCACGTGGCTCAATTGGGTTGAAACTGTAGAGGTCAATTCCACATGTTACTCTTAATAGATCTACCAGGTTTCATAACTTTCTGTCAAATGATTTTGGAATTATCAGCATTTTTGTGATAAGTCACGCCCATTGAAAATTAATTGGCTCGTCATTCGGCCATCTTTTAAAATATCACAATTTTGCATATAACTTTTATGAAGCATGGTCTAATGAGTTCTTGTCCCACGTTTCATGTAAATTGGCCAAATTTTGTAGGATGAGTAGTATTTTAAGTGTTTTACAAGTAATGCTAATTAGCGGAAAATCCAATAGGGCTAACTTGATGGTTCCTTGAGGAAAATTTGTTCAGTATGAGCAGCCGGACCTCTATCCCACATTTTGTGACTCTAGATAAAACGGGGCGTATGCAGTGGGCGTGTCAATGATTTTTAGTGAATTTTTAAATATTTTCTTATATTTGGATTGATATAGCGCCACCACGTGGCTCGATTGGGTTAAAACTGTAGGGGTCTATTCCACATGTTACTCTTAATAGATCTACCAGGTTTCATAACTTTCTGTCAAATGATTTTGGAATTATCAGCATTTTTGTGATAAGTCACGCCCATTGAAAATTAATTGGCTCGTCATTCGGTCATCTTTTAAAATATCAAAATTCTGAATATAACTTTTATGAAGCATGGTCTAACGAGTTTGTGTACCTCGTTTCATGTAAATTGGCTAAATTTTGTAGGAGGAGTAGCATTTTAAGTGTTATACAAAAAATGCTAATTAGCAGAAAATCCAATATGGCTGACTTCATGGATCCTTGAGATAAATCTGTTCAGCATGAGCAGAGAGACCTGTACACCACATTTTGTGACTCTAGGTCAAACGGGGCGTCGCCAGTGGGCGTGTCAATGTCACAATATTAACACGTACACTACAGCGCCACCAACTGGCCTATCGCCACGAAATTCGGTGTGAGCTTGTATGATGACAACTTCTAACTACTTGCCAAGTTTCATGCTAATCAGCCAAGCGGTTAAGGAAAACCTCAAAGAAGTAATAAATGAGTACATTTAAGCCAAAATGTCGGCAAATTCAAGATGGCGCCCACCAAATTAGTAAAGTTCTATGATCCAAATCCGGCTCTTTGTCACTGTAGCAAGTTATACATCTCTGCAAAGGAACTGTGATTTTTAGTGAATTTTTTTATATTTCTTTATATTTGGAACTCTATAGCGCCACCACATGGATAGATTGGGATAAAACTGTACATGTCTAGTCCTAATGGGACTCTTAAAAGACCTACCAAGTTTCATAGCTTTCTGTCAAATCGTTTTGGAATTATTAGCATTTTTGTGATAAGCCACGCCCAGTGAAATTTCATTGGCTCGTCATTCGGCCATATTTGAAAATATCAAAATTCCAAATATAACTTTTATGAGACATGGTCTAAGGAGTATGTAAACCAAGGTTCATCTCAATTGGTCAAATTTTGTAGGAGGAGTAGCATTTTAAGCGTTTTACAAAAAATGCTAATTAGCAAAAAATCCAATATGGCGGACTTTATGGGTCCTTGAGGCAAATTTGTTCAGAATGAGCAAATGGACATGCATACCAAATTTTGTGACTCTAGGTGAAACGGGGCGTCGGCAGTGGGCGTGTCAATGTCAAAACTTTGTCACGTGCACTACAGTGCCACCAGGTGTTCAATCTGCGTCATAATATAATGGATTCAAGAGTTTGGGAATCCCAACAAGCGTGCCAAGTCTGGTGATTCTAGGACAAACCAGCTCATGGGAATTTTAGGTGAAAGGGGAGAAAAAAAAAAAGAAAAAAAAAGAATCTGAACAAAAACAATAGGGTACCGGCAGCTTCGCTGCACGGTCCCCTAAATATAGCTGCAAGCAGCGATTTCCGGGGACCGTGCGGCATTAGCGACATTTGTCAAACGCAGAAACCGCAAAATGGTAGACAACTCTAGACAGGGTTGACCCAAAATACAAATATTTGTTTCTAATCAGGGCTTTTGCCATTGCTAAAGGTATCTTAACCCGATCCAGTAAGGGTTTGCGTATTAAGTCTTTTAAGTACAAGTGGAACAGTGAACAGTTAATACTGTTAAATTTCTTTTGCAATAAAAAGGTGTTTCTTAATGTGAAAACAACATTAAAAGAAGCATAGCATTTGCACAATAGTTTTGCCAAACATTGACCTAGCAATTGGTACCAAGGCGGAATTGAACCGCTGACCACATACATGGAAAGCCAATACTGTATCCACTAGGCCAAAGCAGGTTAACAGAATTGAGGAGGCCAAATAAGACTTGTGTGTTGCGGTATCAGATTGTTTTGGCTTACTGACTTCATAATTCAAACAGATAACAGGTAATATTGTGAAATTTCCTAGCCTTTGCAATAAAAAGAACATTCTTACAATGTCGTGCACATTGTGTGCCTCAAAAAAAACTCGGGAACAGGTGGGGATCGAACCACCAACCTACTACACGGCAGTCAAATGCCTTAACCACTAAGCTACAGGAACTTTCACAGTTGCTATAGTAGGTAGACGGCCTGTTAAGCAGAGATAGTGTACTTGGCGGATGGCATACCTGCCATCCCAACATTTGTATTTCTTTAGTGCCACCACGCAGATTGATTGAGTTTAAACTGCAGGGCTCAAGTCTTGATCTAACTCTCAATCAACCCACCAAGTTTCAGAACTTTATCTCAAACGGTTTTAGAAGTACTAGCATTTGTGCGATAAGCCACGCCTAATGCAAAATCCATTGGCTTCTCATTCGGCCAAGTTTTGACATACACCTTTGTAAAGTAATGCGTGTATGTAGGGAAGCGGTTTGAGTACCCTGAACAGGTTTGGTGCATATTGGTCTAATTCTGTAGGAGGAATAGCATTTTAAGTGTTTTACAAAAAATGCTAATTAGCGGAAAATCGAAGATGGCAGACTTCATGGTTTCTTGAGGCAAATTTGTTGGGCAGGAGTAGCAGGATGTATACACCAAATTTTGTGACTGAAGATCAAACGGGGCGTCGGCAGTGGGCGTGTCAATGATTTTTAGTGAATTTTTAAATATTTTCTTATATTTGGATCTCTATAGCGCCACCACGTGGCTCGATAGGGTTGAAACTGGAGAGGTCAGGTCCAGATTCTACTCTTAAAAGACCATCCAAGTTTCATAATTTTCTGTGAAATGGTTTTGGAATTATTAGCATTTTTGTGATAAGCCACGCCCACTGGATATTTATTGGTTCGTCATTCGGCCATCTTTTAAAATATCAAAATTCTGTTTATAACTTTTATGAGGCATGGTGTAAGGAGTGTGGTTAACAGGTTTCATGTAAATTGGTCAAATTTTATAGGAGGAGTAGTATTTTAAGTGTTTTACAAGTAATGCTAATTAGCGGAAAATCCAATAGGGCTAACTTGATGGTTCCTAAGGCAAATTTGTTCAGTATGAGCAGCTGGACCTCTATCGCACATTTTGTGACTCTAGATAAAACGGGGCGTATTCAGTGGGCGTGTCAATGATTTTTAGTGAATTTTTTAATATTTTGTTATATTTGCATCGATATAGCGCCACCCCGTGGCTCGATTGGGTTGAAACTGTAGGGGTCAATTCCTCATGTCACTCTTAATAGATCTACCAGGTTTCATAACTTTCTGTCAAATGATTTTGGAATTATCAGCATTTTTGTGATAAGTCACGCCCATTGAAAATTAATTGGCTCGTCATTCGGCCATCTTTTAAAATATCAAAATTCTGAATATATTTTTTATGAAGCATGGTCTGACGAGTTTGTGTACCTCGTTTCATGTATATTAGCCAAATTTTGTAGGAGGAGTAGCATTTTAAGTGTTATACAAAAAATGCTAATTAGCGGAAAATCCAATATGGCTGACTTCATGGATTCTTGAGGCAAATTTGTTCAGCTTGAGCAGAGAGACCTGTACACCACATTTTGTGACTCTAGGTCAAACGGGGCGTCGCCAGTGGGCGTGTCAATGTCACAATATTTACACGTGCACTACAGCGCCACGAAATTCGGTGTGAGCTTGTATGATGACAACTTCTAACTATTTGCCAAGTTTCATGCTAATCAGCCAAGCGGTTAAGGAAAAACTCAAAGAAGTAATAAATGAGTACATTTAAGCCAAAATGTCGGCAAATTCAAGATGGCGCCCACCAAATTAGTAAAGTTATATGATCCAAATCCGGCTCTTTGTCACTGTAGCAAGTTGCACATCTCTGCAAAGGAACTGTGAGTTTTAGTGAATTTTTTTATATTTTTTTATATTTGGAACTCTATAGCGCCACCACATGGATGGATTGGGATAAAACTGTACATGTCTAGTCCTATTGGCACTCGTAACATAACTACCAAGGTTCATAGCTTTCTGTCTAATCGTTTTGGAATTATTAGCATTTTTGTGATAAGCCACGCCCAGTGAAATTTCATTGGCTCGTCATTCGGCCATATTTGAAAATATCAAAATTCCAAATATAACTTTTATGAGACATGGTCTAAGGAGTAGGTAAACCAAGTTTCATCTCAATTGGTCAAATTTTGTAGGAGGAGTAGCATTTTAAGCGTTTTACAAAAAAATGCTAATTAGCAAAAAATCCAATATGGCGGACTTTATGGGTCCTTGAGGCAAATTTGTTCAGAATGAGCAAATGGACATGCATACCAAATTTTGTGACTCTAGGTGAAACGGGGCGTCGGCAGTGGGCGTGTCAATGTCAAAATTTTGTCACGTGCACTACAGCGCCACCAGGTGTTCAATCTGCGTCATAATATACTGGATTCAAGAGTTTGGGAATCCCAACAAGCGTGCCAAGTCTGGTGATTCTAGGACAAACCAGCTCATGGGAATTTTAGGTGAAAGGGGAGAAAAAAAAAGAAGAAAAAAAAAAAAAGAATCAGAACAAAAACAATAGGGTACTGGCAGCTTCGCTGCACGGTCCCCTAATAAAGTGTTTTTACTCACCCATAGAGGAACACATGCCGTACAAGGACTTTCGGCTGAAGCTGGTGAAAGAGCTGATCCAGGAGCATCCCTTACCCCGGCGATCAACTGGAGGGCGACCTTGCGTCAACACCCCACTGCGGCTCACAGGGAGGCACTTTCCTTCTTTTGTGCCTCCTACAGAAGCCCAGGGACAGAGCACAAGGCGGCACTGCAGAGTCTGCCTCTACACCACCCGACGCAAAAGGGAGAGAAAACTAACCCGTTACATGTGTTCCTCATGTGACACTGCCCTGTGTCCAGCTCCCTATTTTGAAGAGTTCCATACTCTAAAGAATTACTAGGCCGGGGGGTTGGGGGATGTGACACAGCATGATTAGTACTGAGTTAGCTGGATAACTGCACTGAGTAAAACCCGGAACCCTCCCAAATCTGGAACATGGACTGAATAGTTGTTCCGGTTTTCACTTAGTGCAGTTATCCAGCTAACTCAGTACTAATCATGCTGTAATCCTGTTTTCTGGAACAGTTAGAGTAGGGGGGGGGGGGGGGTTGTGTGTCACTGTTCAGTTAGGGGGGTGTTAGGGGTGTGTGTGTGTGTGTGTGGGGGGGGGGGTTGTGTGTCACTGTTCAGTTAGGGGGGTGTTAGGGGCGGGTGTGTGTGTGTGTGTGGGGAGGGGGGGGGGGGTTGTGTGTCACTGTTCAGTTAGGGGGGTGTTAGGGGTGTGGGTGTGGGGGGGGGGTTGTCTGTCAGTGTTCAGTTAGGGGGGTGTTAGGGGTGTGTGTGTGTGTGGGGGGGGGGGGGGGGTTGTGTGTCAGTGTTCAGTTAATATTGTACTGGTATTCTTGTTCTGCTTTTGTCTGTTACTGTTGTGACTGTCTGTTACTGTTGTGTTGTTATTTACATTGTATATAATTAAATTTTCTATAAACCAAGCAACATGGTTTCTGTATTTTTATATATACATAGAATATGGTATTATCATAGCATAAATTATGCCAAGTAACGCTTATTTACTCATTTAGTATCATTTGGTCAATACAAAATCAAAAATATAACATAGCTCATACTAATCTTAGACATTCTGTGTGTTTTTACTAATATAAATTCAATAAATGACAATATAAGCGCTACCCTCACAATAATCACAGTTGTGAAGCCATAGCAGCTACGGAGCACGCTGAGGCAATGTGAACATGAGTGAACTGAACTGCACGGTATCGTGGCGTGTAAAATAAATACTTCTTTACAACTGCAATAGCCTGCTAAATGTCTTAGACAAAATGCTAATATATATATATATATATATATATATATATACATAGACCTATAAATTTAAAAATCTATTTCTACTTACGAGCTGGTAGTCGGGAACTCCGAAGGTAATGCAGACGAAACGGCGACTCCAAACAGTTTTGTAAGTAAGTCGTAGTCTTCTAATTTTGTTAATGGCGAATTGCTTCCGCACCGGGGCATTATCGCCACCTAGTTCACAGAGTAAAAGTAAACTAGTTATGTGTATTAGCCCGGTTTGTTGTAAAATTGAAGATAATAGGCATATTGTAGATGTTATTTCCTGATTTATGAGAGAAAACTGATTTGAACTCCACATTCTTAATTTTCTTGAAGGGTCTGTCTTTCTTGTGAGTATCGTGGCCATTTAAAAAAGACGCGTAGGCTACTATTATCTCCTTTTGATGACATTTGTATATGATGTTTCTTTATTAGCTGTAGTGTATCATTCAGGTTTGTATGCCCAACTCTCAAAGATAATAAAACAAGAATCATTACATTTATATACAGTAAGTGCTTTACAAATAAATATAGTTAGCCTCATAGATAGCCAATCATTATAAGGAAATAAGCAGGGGATTTTAGAGGCAGATCTGTTTGTTGCGTCATAATGACGGTTTAGAACGTCACATATTCTGAGAACACACGCAAAAAAATAACTCACGCTGGAGGGCCAGTGTCTGGAATCTGGAACTTACGTGCGAAAGGGTTAAAGATAAATAAATTAGAGAAGAATAAAGAAAAGATAACCATAAAAAAAGGGATAAATAAGATGGAAATAAGTAAATAAAAGCACTAGTACATGGTAAGATAATTAAATTAAAAGGCAGAGCAAGCTAACTGAAGGCAAGTTTAAATAGGTCTGTTTTAAGAAGTTTCTTAAAAGTGTTAAGAGTTTCTGCCTCTCTGATATTGCCTGGTAAGGCGTTCCAAAGCCTAGGGGCATAAAAGCTAAAAAGCCGCCTCACCGCTTCTCTTACGGAATCACTAAGAGAGAAGCAGTGGAGGATCTAAGGGTTCTACTAGGCACATGTTCCTGAACGCAGTCACCTAAGTATATTGGTGCTAAACCTTTTGTCGTTTTAAAAACGAGAAGAAGAACCTTAAAATCTATTCTAAAATGCACAGGTAGCCAGTGTAGTTTAAGGAGTGTGGGGGTAATGTGGTCTCTCTTTTTTGTGCCAGTCAGTACCCTAGCAGCCGCATTCTGAACTAACTAGTTTTTTAATGCTTTTTTGGGGGAGACCAGAGAGAAGGCTATTGCAGTAGTCAAGGCGACTTGTGATAAAAGCATGCATAAGCTTTTCTGCGTCTGCTTGTCGGAGGAGAGGTCTGACCTTTGCAATGTTTCTTAAATGAAAGAAGGCAATTTTAGTAGCATTTCTTATATGGGGCTCAAAGGTTAGGTCATTATCTATAATAACGCCTAGATTCTTGGCTTCCCGATTACTGCACAGGACCGGGCAGGACCGGGGTGCGAACCCTGATCCTCGGAGCACAACTGCACCGACTGAAAGTTGGCGCTCTTACCGTTGTACCACCGCAGCGCTAGGTGTATTCTTGTTTTCATTTTCTGTAATAATCTTGGAAAAGTAATCCTTTCTTGCCAGACATATTGCTTTGTTATAGGCAGTCATGGCTTCTTTGTATATATTACAGTGGACTGTGAGCCTAGTTTTCCTCCATTTTCTTTCAGCTGCCCAACAGATTCTCTTAATGTCATTAACACTGTTATTGTTTAACCATGGGGAGATTCTGTCAGTCGACCTCTTTTTAATCTTTAGTGGAGCAACAGTATTTAAAGCAGATGACAAGGTATTGTTGAAATTTTCAACCATGTCATTTAAAGAGCAGTCATAACTGTATGGCTCAAACGATCTCATAATATTAGAAAACTTTGTTTCAGCCTTGCTATCTAGGAATCTCCTTTGGACCAAAAATTCCCTTTTGGTCTTTGTTAAGACTAGATTGGCATGAAAAAAACACACAGTGATGATCAGAAATAGGTAATTCAAATACTAAAACATTATCAATGTTTAACCCTGTTGTTATTACTAAGTCTAGGGTGTTACCATGCTGATGAGTGGCTTCATTTACATGCTGAGTAAGTTCAAAGCTGTCCAGTAAATTCATAAGCTCCACAGCTTTGGAGTCATTCTTTTTATTAATATGAATATTCAGGTCTCCATTCAGGATTAATCTATCATATCTAGTGATACCAAGTGAGATCAGCTCTGAGAATTCCTGTAGAAATAGTGATGAATATCTTGGTGGCCGATATAATGTAATGATGAGCACTGATAATTCTGCTTTGAGCCCGCTCAAGAGCAAGATATTCAAATTATGTAAATTCACCCAGGTCCATGTCATTACACACAAACTGTAGAGAAAATGGCTGCAATCCCACCTCCTTTCCTGTTTTGTCTGACTGACTGATAAAAATTATAGTTTGGAGGACAAGCCTCTATCAGTGTTGCTACACCAGTAGTGCTGTTTAGCCAGGTCTCAACTAAAAACATACAATGCAGATTCCTTTGTATGATCAGATCATTAATCAAAAAGGATTTGTTAGCCAGTGATCTGACATTAAAAAGAGCTAATTTCAGCTGTAGGGATTCTGTGACAGGAAAGGAGACTGGTTTTGGCTGAACAGTAACACATTTAAGATTACTGAGACAGGTACCGGATGGTCTGTGATTGCTGCGATGTGTTTGACCATGCCACCGGCTGTTTAAGATCACCAGTATGTTTAAAGAAGCGGCATGGGGTCTGTCTCATCTCTGGTAGACACCTGAGTGATGATGTCTGTGGTTATTGATGTGTAATATTTCATCAATTTGACTGAGCTTCAGCGTGGCAGCTTTAATTAACTCCTTGATTGGTGAGTGTGGTGGAGGGGGGGAGGGGGGTCGTTGGGTCCCTGATTGGGACAGAGACATCCTCCGAATGCCTTGGGTGATGTGGAGCAGAGGGTCAGGTGAGGGGGGAGAGATACCGGCTGTCTGCCTGTGTGCGCTGTCCTTCGCGCTTATCTTGTTTGGGTATGGCATTCCAAGAGCATGATGTAGGTTGGCACCAAGTAGTCTGGATCCAGTGATGTTTGGATGAACCCCATCGGGTCTGAAGCGGTCTTTGCAGTTCCAAAAGATATTGAATTTGTCAATAAACTTTATCCCATGGGTGAGGCACGCCGATGTCAGCCATGTATTCAGGCCAAGGAGTCTGCTAAAAGATTTGATTCCTTTCCCCAAAGTTGGAATGGGGCCTGAGATGAATATATGTTGTGATTGACAGTTGCTCAGTTTCTCCAGTAGCAGGGAAAAGTCTTTTCTTAGGATCTCAGAGCCAGTTTTCCTTCGCAGAATGTCAAAAGACCCTGCGTGGATAATATTCCTCATATTACTTGGATGTGTAGAGAGGATAACTGATAACAGTCCTGTTAGCTCCCTGACAGATGTGTCAGCCATAGTTAAATTTTCAGTCTTTGCCATTCTTACATGCTGGTTATAGAGTCCCAATCAGAATAGTGTTTGGCTTATCAGGTGTGGAGTTAACAATGTTTCTTCTGGCCCTCGGCCTAGCAGTGGTTTTGGGACTATTTCTTGGAGCCTTAATGCTATAGGGCTTGGAGCCCATAATAGCTAATGCTATTATGGGAAGGATGTGCTTTGTCTTGTCTGTTCTGTAGTGATCTTGATGATGTCTCTGTATGCACTTATTGTACGTCGCTTTGGATAAAAGCGTCTGCTAAATGAATGTAATGTAATGTAATGTAGTGGTGTGATTAGCTTCTCTGGGTTCAACGTAGTGGATTTGCCTCTGCGGTGGACGACGTCAGACCAAGTCCTGGCTGGAGTTGATGCTTTCGGTCTGGCACCGATGCTGTGCCAGTAAGAAGCGTCATTAGGAAAGGCTGGTTTGCGAGCCTCCGCAGCTAATCCAGTGGCGTTGGGACACATCCAGGGAAGCGTGTCAGCCATGTCCGTGACAGGATACTCTACATTTGATGTAATCCCTCGTATGAAAATCTGTGTCTGTCTGTTAGCATTTGGTGGCTCTGCACCTTGTACGGACGCTGCTAGTGTCAATGAATTGCTCATCCTCACGTATTTGATACAGTGTTTCAATCTTCTTTTCAAGCTGCGATATCCTCTCAATCTGATTTTACTGGGTTTGGAGACATAACTTCCACTTTATCTTTTGCCGGTCAGAGAAGCTTTGTTGTTTAGAAACAAGTCCAAAATGTTTGCTTTCAAAACCAAGTGTTCAACTGACTTTCTTACTTGTGTTCATATTTCTCTTAAATTCTAAATTAAAACGTTAATAAAACACGGAACTTTCAACGCAGAATTGTTAAAAACAGTCACAGCCTGCGAACACATTCGTTTATATGCTTATCAGCTCTCAGGTTACACTGCAGGGCCATAAAGCAACAGGGTGTTAATAGCCCAACCCAATGTTTACAGCCTTCACCTCGCCACAGTCACAGGCAATAAAATGCATATCACAAAAACACTTGGTACCATTTCAACACGCTAAAAAATCAAGATCCGATTCAGGAACAATTGTATATTATTGAAAGGTTGTAGAAATAAACATTAGGTGTTTTTTTCCCGTGCTCACTTCAGTATGCATACAACCGATGTACTTCCGGTTTTGTATAAATATATTTTATTTTCTACAAAATATCTTGATAAACATGTTTAATCAACCAAATTTGATACCTGGTTATGCAGTTATAACTGTTTTCTGAAAAATTCTGAACGTTTTTCCGTAATCCATTTATCCATTGACCAGCAAAATCTCCATTTCCACAGTGCGTACCCATCGCATTTGCGTTTGTACTACGTTACTACCGTTGCGTAAAAACATTACTAAACTGCTTCATGAATGATCTAACGTAAAACACATAGATTATGTTCTACGGGGTTTCCTGCCCTTTAAAACGAAGTTAAATATGTCATATTCGTGCGACTGGGAATGGCGCTGTATCCATGCGTAACGACAGCCCATAGGGCAATCGTGGTGTGCGCAATCGGCCACATGACACTGCAGACAGGATAAGATTGCATCTGTGGCCATTTTTACTGAGCTTATCCTGGAAGGGATGGACTGGATTGCTGTACAAGTACGTTTTTAGCCTATCCAGATGACATATAGCAATGTGTTGCGCTTTTGTTGGCTGTATGTACGTCATAGGCTAGCTTTTCTCTTTACGCATACGTGGTTTGCTGTATGGTGTAATTGCGCTGGTCATATGTCTTTGCTGCTTCAACGATTACGATTATTTTATACATTTATACCCGAACATGGCAAGCAACGGTGGAAAGAAGAGCGTTTATTTCACGGTTGCTCAGCTTTTGGAGGTGCTGCACCGCAGTGATTCCGGAGGTGAAGAAGTCAGTCCTCAGGCATAGCTATGACTTTTTGGCATGGAACCGTGCCTGGACATGTAAGTGTTTTAAAAAATATATAATACAAATTATTATTATTGTTATTATCATCATCATCATAATCATCAACAGTATGGAGCGCTATTATCTAGAATATTTTTAGTTTGGTGAAATGGATTCTCGCAGAAGTTCGCTAGTTAGCTTCTATGTTGTCACAGGCTGGAGAGGCGCTAAGGGGGTTTGTTTTGTAGCGTTCATTCGCAGTTTTTTTTGTGTAGCAACCAACACAAGTTGTTGAATTCACGCATGAAACTACATCCATTCTCAGTACTTTATTTCACGGTTCAGTCAAGACATTACAGTACTATAATAATGTAATTTAGTTTGTGCAAGCTGATAAACTAATTCATAAATCTTAGTTAGCTACGATTGATAATTATGTTGGAGCTAATATTAGACGTATTGTGGATGTAAGATTTTTTAATGTATATACTGTATATGCATGTGTGTATACATATATTATATATGTTTGTGTATATATATATATATATATATATATGTGTGTGTGTGTATATATATATACAGATCCTTCCCAAAAAATTAGAATATCATGGAAAAGTTTTTTTTTTCCATAATTCCATTCAAAAAGTGAAACTTTCATAGATTATAGATTCAATACACACAAAGTGAAATATTTCTAGCCTTTATTTGTTTCATTTTTCATAATTTTGGCTTACAGCTCCAGAAAACTCCCAAAACAGTATTTCAAGAAATTAGAATAGTGTGTCGAAAATCTGCATTTACTTCAGTTATTTCAGAGAATGAGTGGAGTGGCTTGACTCGAGGAATCCGACAGTTGTAGCCCATGTCCCGGATACGTCTGTACGTGGTGGTTTTTGAAGCACTGACTCCAGCCTCAGTCCACTCCCTCTGCATCTCAGCCAAATTTTGGAATCGTCTTTGCTTGACAATCCGCTGAAGCCTACGGTCATCTCTTTTGCTTGTGCACCTTCTCCTGCCACATTTTTCCCTTCCACTAAACTTTCTATTGATATGCTTGGACACTGCACTCTGTGAACAGCCAGCCTCCTTAGCGATGACCTTTTGTGGCTTACCCATCTTCTGGAGGGTGTCAATGATGGTCTTCTGGCCAATTGTCAAATCTGCAGTCTTCCCCATACTGAACCAAACTGAGATAAACTTTGCAGGTGTTTTGAGTAAATTAGATGATAGTGTGACACTCAGTCTAAAACATTCATTCTCTGAAATAACTGAAGTAAATGCTGATTTTCGACACACTATTCTAATTTCTTGAAATACTGTTTTGGGGGTTTTCTGGAGCTGTAAGCCAAAATTATGAAAAATGAAACAAATAAAGGCTAGAAATATTTCACTTTGTGTATAATGAATCTATAATCTATTAAAGTTTCACTTTTTGAATGGAATTATGGAAAAAAAAAAACTTTTCCATGATATTCTAATTTTTTGGAAAGGATCTGTATATATATTTATTTTTTTCACTTAATTGTAATACTTGCCATATGTCCTTTTGAGATAATTAGTGTTCTCATTTTTTCATGATTCTACTTAGTAATGTACTTGAATCTGTCTTTTTCAGGGAGGACAGTGAAGACACCCCTCCCCCACCTGACACCTAGGAGTAGGAGGTGGTAACAGACAGGTTTGCCAAATAAAGTGATGTATAATTCATTACCTTTGCTGTAAAAAGTAATGTTGAAGGCTTGTTATAGATAAACCTGTTATTCTGCTGGCTTATGGGGCTCTGGTAAATCTATTTTGAAGTACAGTGCCATTTTAAAAGTAAAGCAGATTGGTTGGATAACATTAGGGTAAGTAATCCTTTTCGGAGAGGTATTTGGGCACGCTTTGTGGAGGTTAATTTTCTGCACATTCTGTATTACAAAAACTGTTTTAAAACAAAAATAAAGTTTTCTGATGATTGACATGCCTAGACAGAAAGATATACACATGTTTTATATTTGGATAGGTTTGCATAGCTTTTGGGACACCTGGGCCCTGTTTTGGGAAAAATACCAATGGATAAGGAAGGCCTGTAGATATCTTTACCAAATTATATACACAAGTGGACCACATATCAATGCACTAGTATAAGCAATTCTGGCTAGCTCCAGTGCTTTGAAGTTGAGATATTCAGTGATAAACTATAAAAACACAAGGTATTTGTAGAAAGAATACCAAACCCGGACTACTTCGCTAGGACTAACCCGAGATAAGGAGGACTGGAGCACACAGAGCTCAGAGCAAAACAAAATATTTTAATGCGACTGACGTTTCGACGTCAACGACGTCTTCTTCAGAGTCAAATGGAAATACAGACAATGCACCGGGAGGTATATAAATACCCTCCCATCAATTACACAAAGTAAGGTGCGCATGTGTAGGACTAATATATCTCGTCATCAATACCACATACATAATGTTATCTTCTTTAACAGGGTAAAGAGAAGACTGACAAATGTCATAGGTAAATAAACTGAATAATTGTCTATTGTGAACATGGCATAAAACAATATACAATGAAAATCAAAAAGCCTGTACACAAGTTACAAAAAACATGAAAGATTCAACGACTCATTTAACCCATTGAGTTCCACAATATTGAGTGTATGTATCCAGTACGCCTCTCTGCGGAGCAGTTGCTTAATAATATCTCCGCCTCTGGATGATAAAGTGACTCTCTCAATACCCCAAAATTTTAAAGAAGAGACAGAACCATGATTGGCTTCAGCGTAATGTCCCGCAATTGCATAGTCCATATTCTTGGACCGGATCGCGGTCTTATGTTCAGCAATTCTAAGTTTGAGGGCTCTCTTGGTCTGTCCGATATAGATTTTGGAGCATATACATTTCAACATGTAGATTACATGGGTAGTGTTGCAGTTAATAAAAGTGGTTATTTTAAATTCCTTGCCCGAACGTGGATGACAGAAGACTTTGATGTCATTGGAGTTAGAGCAATGGACACAGTGTCCACAGCGATAGAACCCTCTAGGGGGCGTAGGTAGCCAGGAGGGTTTTGTCTGCGGACTACTCACCATGCTGTGAACCACCTTATCTTTTAAGTTATGTGGCCTTCTAAAGCACACTCGCGGAGGTTCGGAAGTAAATGTATTTAAAAGAGGGTCACTCTGGAGAATGGGCCAGTGTTTACGGACAATAATTTTGACTCTTCCAGCGACCGGACTGAACTCAGTGGAAAAGCAAATACGAGGAAGGGTAGCACGCTTAGGCTTTTTACAGAGGAGGGACTTCCTATCAGTGTGGCGGGCACGGTCAATGGCGGCAGTGACGTCAACAATACTGTAGCCTCTTTGAAGAAATCTGCTACGCATCTGACAGATGTTGCTCTCAAATTCTGCATCCGTGCTACAGTTGCGTCTCAAGCGCAAGAACTGCCCAATCGGTATATTGCGTATCAGTGGACGGGGGTGATTGCTGTCTGCTCTTAACAGAGTATTTCTGCTTAAGGGTTTACGGAAGATGGTGGATTCAAGTTTACCGTCATCACCTTTAAAAATAGTCAGGTCTAGAAAGTTGATGGATCTCACGTCATGTTCCTCTGTAAAAGACAAATGACGGTCTCTAGAGTTCACATACCTCAAAAAATCCTCAAATTAGAGTACAGTACCATCCCACACGAGCAGTATGTCGTCAATGTATCTACGCCACAAGGAGATTTTGGAGAGAAAGGGATTAGTGGAATTATGGATAAATTTCTCTTCCCAATGACCCATGAACAGATTGGCATAATTCGGTGCAAATGCTGCTCCCATTGCTGTACCCTGAGTCTGTAAATAGTAACAGCCATTGTATTGGAAATAGTTCATGGTGAGTGCCATCTCCGTAAGGGTGATAAGGAAACTAGAAGGGGGTAATAGGCCTTCCGGGCGTGTGGAGAGGTAGTATGACAGGGCCTCCAGACCTCCTTTATGGGGAATGTTAGTGTATAAACTCTGTACATCTAGCGACGCTAAAATAGTAGCTGGATTCACATGAACACCTTCGATAACCCTAAGTAAATCAGACGTATCACCTATATACGAAGGCAGGGTAGGAACCAATTTCTTAATAAAAAAGTCAACAAATTGTGAGAGAGGTTATGTAAGGCTATCATTGCCTGACACTATAGGGCGCAGTGGAGGATCAGATACAGACTTGTGAATTTTTGGGAGACCATACAATATCGGGCATAAGGGGTATTTGGTAGTTAAGAAATCCCTTTCATTTTTAGTGATCCAACCCGTAGACAAGGCATTTTCTATGGCAGTGTCAATTTCACATTTTATGCGCTCTGTTGGATTGGCGCAAAGAGGTGAGTAGAATTGTTTATTCAAAAGTTGTTTTTTTATTCCCTTATCGTATTGTTCAAACGCTAGAACAACTACTGCTCCGCCTTTGTCGGCGCTGCGAATGACCAAGTTTGAATTAAGCTGTAGATCTTTCAAGGCTTTGCGTTCATCTAAATTTAAATTGTTCCTGTATCGAATATGTTTATTCGCCAGAACAGATAGATCATTTTCCACCAAGCGACAGAATGTAGTTATTGTGGGGTTAGGGTTGGAGCTAGGCAGGAACACGGATTTACCTTTAAATGAGGTGTATTCTCTCATTTTACTGCCATTATCAGTGTTGCTAGGTACAGTAGATACATTCGTCTGTGCACAGAAAAAATGTTTTAAATGTAATTGTCTAAACAACTTAAAAGAGTCCACTTTTACTTTAAAAAAATCACATTTGTTGGTAGGGGAAAAAGACAGACCTTTACTGAGAACAGACATTTCAACCTCACTTAAAGGAAAGCCAGAAATGTTAATTACTGCTTGTTGAGATTGCGTTGGGATCTCCTCAGGGAATCGAAAGGAGGGCTTCTTCCTCCGTGCCCCCCGGGACCCCCTCCGCGTCTTCTTTGATGTTGTTGGCGGCGTACGGCAGGAGGAAAAAAAGGCTTGTAGGACTGGGCCTGTCGGCCTTCAGCGTCGCTCACGTCAGAGGAATCCCGTTCACTGGCAGTCGAAAGTGGGAGATCCTTGTTTCTTTTGGACCAGGCTGGGCGGGATCTGGAGGTGAAGCGAAGACGGCTGCCTTGCCAGTTATAGACTGTACCATTTGAATAATCCAAAGTATCTCTCTCATACTTCTTAAGTTTGTAAGTTTTCAGTTCTTTTTGGAAAATGTCCAAAGAAGCAGAGATCTTGTTAGTAATGGAGGTGTACGTGTCTATGTCCACCTTTTCTTTGATGTTTGTTTCCAGTTGTTTAACTGATATGCCTAATGCCTCGTTTTCTTTTTTTGTTTTCTCAATGACAAGAAGCATTAGGTCTAAGGAGCATTTGTTAAGAATCTGTTCCCAGCGTTGTAGAAATTCAGGGTCATCTAGACCAAAGGCTGGGGCTTTATGTATACGAAGCCCTCTGGGAATACGCCTCTGTCTCCAATATTCCGAGAGAGCAATAGAATGCCAAAGAAGCCGGGTTTCTTTCTTTTTTAGATCCTCTAGGTCTTTGCCGAGGGTGAGATGACATGGTTCTTGTGGTAGTATTAAATCTTCAAATAAAGAATGTGGAAGAACAATGTTCTGTCCTTGTTCATCTGTAAATGAAAGTGTCTCTGAGCTTGCCGACATATTGGCATTAATAGTATCAAAACTACTCATGGT
Source organism: Synaphobranchus kaupii (assembly GCA_029718625.1). Taxonomy (NCBI): domain Eukaryota; kingdom Metazoa; phylum Chordata; class Actinopteri; order Anguilliformes; family Synaphobranchidae; genus Synaphobranchus; species Synaphobranchus kaupii. The sequence continues at coordinate 6,268,943 of CM056398.1, read as the reverse complement.
TAGGAGTCCTTGAATAGCTAAGGGGCGAGCTGCGAGGGGGAAAAAAGGCCGTCCAAGAACCCTCCTTTCGATTCCCTGAGGAGATCCCAACGCAATCTCAACAAGCAGTAATTAACATTTCTGGCTTTCCTTTAAGTGAGGTTGAAATGTCTGTTCTCAGTAAAGGTCTGTCTTTTTCCCCTACCAACAAATGTGATTTTTTAAAAGTAAAAGTGGACTCTTTTAAGTTGTTTAGACAATTACATTTAAAACATTTTTTCTGTGCACAGACGAATGTATCTACTGTACCTAGCAACACTGATAATGGCAGTAAAATGAGAGAATACACCTCATTTAAAGGTAAATCCGTGTTCCTGCCTAGCTCCAACCCTAACCCCACAATAACTACATTCTGTCGCCTGGTGGAAAATGATCTAGCTGTTCTGGCGAATAAACATATTCGATACAGGAACAATTTAAATTTAGATGAACGCAAAGCCTTGAAAGATCTACAGCTTAATTCAAACTTGGTCATTCGCAGCGCCGACAAAGGCGGAGCAGTAGTTGTTCTAGCGTTTGAACAATACGATAAGGGAATAAAAAAACAACTTTTGAATAAACAATTCTACTCACCTCTTTGCGCCAATCCAACAGAGCGCATAAAATGTGAAATTGACACTGCCATAGAAAATGCCTTTTCTACGGGTTGGATCACTAAAAATGAAAGGGATTTCTTAACTACCAAATACCCCTTATGCACGATATTGTATGGTCTCCCAAAAATTCACAAGTCTGTATCTGATCCTCCACTGCACCCTATAGTGTCAGGCAATGATAGCCTTACAGAACCTCTCTCACAATTTGTTGACTTTTTTATTAAGAAATTGGTTCCTACCCTGCCTTCGTATATAGGTGATACGTCTGATTTACTTAGGGTTATCGAAGGTGTTCATGTGAATCCAGCTACTATTTTAGCGTCGCTAGATGTACAGAGTTTATACAATAACATTCCCCATAAAGGAGGTCTGGAGGCCCTGTCATACTACCTCTCCACATGCCCGGAAGGCCTATTACCCCCTTCTAGTTTCCTTATCACCCTTACGGAGATGGCACTCACCATGAACTATTTCCAATACAATGGCTGTTACTATTTACAGACTCAGGGTACAGCAATGGGAGCAGCATTTGCACCGAATTATGCCAATCTGTTCATGGGTCATTGGGAAGAGAAATTTATCCATAATTCCACTAATCCCTTTCTCTCTAAAATCTCCTTGTGGCGTAGATACATTGACGACATACTGCTCGTGTGGGATGGTACTGTACTCGAATTTGAGGATTTTTTGAGGTATGTGAACTCTAGAGACCGTCATTTGTCTTTTACAGAGGAACATGACGTGAGATCCATCAACTTTCTAGACCTGACTATTTTTAAAGGTGATGACGGTAAACTTGAATCCACCATCTTCCGTAAACCCTTAAGCAGAAATACTCTGTTAAGAGCAGACAGCAATCACCCCCGTCCACTGATACGCAATATACCGATTGGGCAGTTCTTGCGCTTGAGACGCAACTGTAGCACGGATGCAGAATTTGAGAGCAACATCTGTCAGATGCGTAGCAGATTTCTTCAAAGAGGCTACAGTATTGTTGACGTCACTGCCGCCATTGACCGTGCCCGCCACACTGATAGGAAGTCCCTCCTCTGTAAAAAGCCTAAGCGTGCTACCCTTCCTCGTATTTGCTTTTCCACTGAGTTCAGTCCGGTCGCTGGAAGAGTCAAAAATATTGTCCGTAAACACTGGCCCATTCTCCAGAGTGACCCTCTTTTAAATAAATTTACTTCCGAACCTCCGCGAGTGTGCTTTAGAAGGCCACATAACTTAAAAGATAAGGTGGTTCACAGCATGGTGAGTAGTCCGCAGACAAAACCCTCCTGGCTACCTACGCCCCCTAGAGGGTTCTATCGCTGTGGACACTGTGTCCATTGCTCTAACTCCAATGACATCAAAGTCTTCTGTCATCCACGTTCGGGCAAGGAATTTAAAATAACCACTTTTATTAACTGCAACACTACCCATGTAATCTACATGTTGAAATGTATATGCTCCAAAATCTATATCGGACAGACCAAGAGAGCCCTCAAACTTAGAATTGCTGAACATAAGACCGCGATCCGGTCCAAGAATATGGACTATGCAATTGCGGGACATTACGCTGAAGCCAATCATGGTTCTGTCTCTTCTTTAAAATTTTGGGGTATTGAGAGAGTCACTTTATCATCCAGAGGCGGAGATATTATTAAGCAACTGCTCCGCAGAGAGGCGTACTGGATACATACACTCAATAGTGTGGAACCCAATGGGTTAAATGAGTCGTTGAATCTTTCATGTTTTTTGTAACTTGTGTACAGGCTTTTTGATTTTCATTGTATATTGTTTTATGCCATGTTCACAATAGACAATTATTCAGTTTATTTACCTATGACATTTGTCGGTCTTCTCTTTACCCTGTTAAAGAAGATAACATTATGTATGTGGTATTGATGACGAGATATATTAGTCCTACACATGCGCACCTTACTTTGTGTAATTGATGGGAGGGTATTTATATACCTCCCGGTGCATTGTCTGTATTTCCATTTGACTCTGAAGAAGACGTCGTTGACGTCGAAACGTCAGTCGCATTAAAATATTTTGTTTTGCTCTGAGCTCTGTGTGCTCCAGTCCTCCTTATCTCGGGTTAGTCCTAGCGAAGTAGTCCGGGTTTGGTATTCTTTCTATTCACTGGTCCTTCTGTTGAGCACCTATAGTTCCTTGTTTATATATCCGGCTTGTAGCGCGTTTGGGATCACCCCCTTTTTACAAGGTATTTGTACTTTTTAAAAATATTCTTATGTGTATTTTGTATAAACTGTATGTGACCACTTTGACATAAATTTATTACATTTATGTTGCAAATTCTGAATGGGACAAGCCTCTTCTTTCATTCAAACTTCGAACCATGGATGTGCAGTGAATAGTTTTTTAGATATTGGCACTTAATTGACACTAGTAAAAACTAGATGAAAATTGGGTCAAATGGGCCAAAGTAAATAGGGTTAATATGTGAGTTGTCCTGACCGAAATTAGATAATTATAAATGTGCTCAGGTGGACTGCAAGTCAATGGACGATAAAATAGAAAGGTTAATATCCGAGTGTAAAGAGAGAGGTAAAATGTTATATGCCGCTGAGACTGATATTAAATATCAAAAAATTTTATTGGACAAAGAAACTGTGAAAATAAGCACATACAATGTACACAATGTAAATAAGAGATTAAAACGTAAGGACGAAAAAAATCAATGCTCTGGAAAAAATTGTCAGAAATGGATAGGGAAAAAAAGGAATTAAGTGCTGAAAAAGAGCAGTTGGAGAGAGGCATTGATGATATTCGTAAAAAGTTTTGCAAACTTAGATGCGTCAACAACAACAATTTAAAAAAATAGCCTACACGAAAAGGAAATTAGAGAAATCAGATTTAAACAAACAAGATTTAAACAAAGAAGTGCAATTCTGGCAGTCAGAATTCACTGGACTACATGAAGAAATGGAGTCCCTTCAAAACAAAAACATAATGTTATTTGAAGATGGTAAATATAATGACAAAACTCGTCAGACAATATTGGAATTAACTTCTACATTGGGGGGTTAGTGCATCCAAAGCGCCCGATGTTGCACACCATTGGGGGCAGTACTGTGGATAGATTATCCAGTGAGTCATTTTGTAAATATATTGCATTAGATGCAAGACGCCTTTCCTTGAAGCAAATTAAAGAAAGATTGTTGCAAGAAAGCGAAATCATGTTGACAACTGACGGAACTTCAAAATTAGGACACAAATATGGAACTGCAGGCCTTTGCTTTAGAGATGGGCATAGGCTACATTTAGGACTTCGTGAGCAATCGTCAGGCTCTGCTCAATGCACATTCGACACAATTGTTAAAATGATGCATAACGTTGTTAACAGCGCTAGCGAGACAAATGATGACCGTTGCGAAAAAGACATTTTAAAATACTACAAATCTAGTCGGGTGTGAGGGGTCAGGGTACGTAGGACCAAGTGTGACAAGGGTTTTCTGAAAGTACCTCTAAGGATACCAATAAAGCAGACAGGTGTCCGCGGAATAAGGGAAAAACTAAAATAGAAGGACAAAACTCCCGGCGAAACGCCAAACAGAAAACAGCACAGAAAACGTAGGCGAATGCTCATTATAGAGCTGGAAAAAAAGAAAGTACCTCAACTCTCTAAATGAGAGAGCCCCAACGGAGGTATTTAGAAAACCGAAGGAAACGTAAAACAACCCGCTGACAGGGCGAATAAACTCGTAGATACGAGTAATATAGAGGAAAGAAAATAAATCAGAGAACCTCCAGCCCGGGAAGCCGCAAGCTAAACAAAGGAGGTAACAGGACAAGGCATAAAACAAACGTAAGCCTCAGAAATAAAGGTAAGAAGGTAGAACAGAAATCAGAGAAGTAAAAGGAAAAAGCAAGATCACAATCTAACCTAACTCTACCCGGATTTCCTGCTTTGTTCATTTGAATCAACGAGGAAAGCAGTGTCCATGTTCCTATACCTTACCGGCTACGAAATCAAATGAATGACAATATCGAAGCGCCGGGAAGCGGAAACACAGAGCTTATATACTCGGCAGGTAATACGAGACAGGTGTGCGATGAGCACCGGGACAGAGTGGAAGTCCGGAGCGGACCATGGGGAAATAAGGCAGGAGCGCTCTCGTGCGACCCGAGAGGAGAACGACCGCAGAAATAAAGGAAAGCTGCTGAAACCCATGACACTGAGTCCTGGTTGCCCTTCTCCCCGTGCTGGTCCAATGTACGTGGTGCCTCCAGACTATGCGAGACTCATCTTTCCACCTTCCTGGACAAAGCTGTCTCCGGGAGGTCTACGAGAGATTACAACATCATAAAATGCATTACCTGTAGCTCTAATAACTGCGTCTATCTTTTATTTTGCCCTTGTGGATTACAATATCCAGGATGCACACAGCGTCAGCTGCGCATGGGCATGAACAAACACCGTAGCTCCATTCGTAGGAAAGACCCGAGATCCCCAGTTGCACGTCATTTCTCCGAAGCCAATCATAATATCTCAGATCTGAAATGGCTTGGCATTGACCATGTATTTCCGAGTCGTAGATGCAAAAACACAGACCAACTTTTGCTCCAATGTGAAGCTCGTTGGACTTTTTACCTACGCACATTATATCCTTTAAGCCTTAATGATTATCCTGTTTTTTATAAAAACAGAACACACCAGCATGTCCTTACTATTGCTCTTTGTCATGTCTTAACGTTTGAATATTTATGGATGCATTTAACTTAATGTTACAAATGGGTTATTTCATAAACTACTCAGTTCTAATACCATCTTCTCTTTGTATCGAAGCAATTCATTGCAGATTGTTCATTGTTAACTGAATTATTGAAATGTTCATTGATTGCTGTGCTAAATTGAATATTGTCAAATCCCGACGTTAATTTAGTGATGACACTGATAGATTTTTGATACTAATTAACTAATTGTACAATCGTTGAACTCCTTTTTTTGAATTTATCATGTGACCTTACATCCTTACAAACTGCGTGTCTTGTGAATTTGACATACTAGCACTGAAAATGGTCTGAGGACCGAAACGTCTGTGTTGCACTTTTGTGTTTTGCACTTTCTTCACTTGCCAATTTAATTGTCCAATATAAATAGACATTGTTATTTCATCTCAGCCTCTGGAATCTGTTTTACATTTGTTTAGGAGTGCGATTATCTTTGCTGTTTTTTGTTGACAGTGGTGACAAGTTCCTGATATTGCTTCCGGTGTGCTTCCTGTAGCTCCTGGTGACATCATCGCATACAAGGCACCTCGACCGAACGTGGCCTCCACCACCGACTGCAGCTGCCTGGGGAAAGCCTGGCATTATTCTTTTTATTGGGTATTGTTTCCTGAACTGAACTGCTGGCTGACTGAATGTACTCTGTGTTAGGATCCTGTAATTTGTCCCCTCTGTTTATTCTATATTATTATTTTTCCTGATTTCTTTTACCCGTTTTCCCGCATTTCCCTCGCGATTGTCAGTCCGCGTTCCATGTTTCCTCAGACTCCACTCCCTGTCTTTGTCATTGCACTATTCGGGTGATTTTGGGAACATTTGGGTTTCCTCTTTATTTCGTATCTCGTTTTCTTCCTTCTGGCTTTATTAATATTTGTATATAATACTAATGTACTAATCATACTAACTGTTAGATTAGATTTAATACTAACCTGCTAACAAACTAACGTGTATATAATGCTAACCTACTAACATTAGGGTTTTAGAGTTCACTACTAACATTACTAATTACTAATTCATCTTGAGTTTCTACCTGCAGCTGTCATTTCCCTCCTCGTTATCCTATCCCTGTATCTATCTGATTTTGCATTCTCTGCACGTGTGTCCACTTTCGCGTTCCTCCCCTCCGAGCTGTGCACTTGTCTACCTGCTAACCCCAGGTCGTTTGTTATCATTGTGTCTATGTGTATTCCAGTCCGTGTCTTACGTTTCCCCTGTTATTGTATTATTGGTCCTTGTTAACCCTCATTGTTCTCACCTGTGTACTCTCCCATTTCCCCTCCTCTTCACACCTGATTCCTTTTGTGTAATCTTCTCCCTGTGTATTTAAACCCTGTTATTTCAGTCTGTCTTCGCGAGTTCCTCACAAGATTTTTTTGCTTCTGTGGTGTGTTCTGTTTTTCCGAGTATCTGCCCGAGTTTTCTGTTTATTCCTTAGTATCTGTTTCTGAGTTTGTTATCCCTCATCCTTCCCCTGTTGTTGTTTATTTTTCGTTGTCTATTCTTCGTTTTGTTTTCTTTTTGTTCCTCTTATGCCTCCCCGGTTTTGACCCCTGCCTGTGTTCTCGCGACCCTGTTTTTGGATTCTGTTTTTGTGCCTTCCCGGTTCTGACCCCTGCCTGTTCTGTGACCACTCTTTGGACTCTGTCTTTGTACCGTTGCCCTGTCTCCCCGGTTTTTGACCCAGCCTGTTTTACCACGGATTGCTGCCTTGCCCTTAATTAAACTTTGGTTTTTTTGTACTCCTGCCTGCGTTTGGGTCCTTCCCCCACCAACTCCTAACACACTGGCTAAAGAAAAATGGACATTTGAAGATTTTAGCCATTGCTTATTTATTGTATTGTCCTATTTTAGTTTTTGGTTGTACCTTTTATTTTTATTTTTTTAAATTTCTAAATAAAAGTTGTATTTTTACCTACATTCTGTCCCAGTGTTGGTGTGGTCTGGGAGTGGAGAACCTGCAAAGAAAATTTAAAAAAACTCATAGAAGTTAGTCTACACAGTAACATTGTGACATTCACCTGCCACTTCTTGCTAAATAAGTGAGACTGAGAGTCCAAATTCTGACTCATTATGAGTGCTATTCGTTAGCTTACCTGGTTTGCCAAACATCACACCGTGTCTCATGTTTCTCCTCCTCACTAACAGCAGGTAGAGGAGAAACCTTTTCCAGCCTCCTCTCTACTTGAGAATAAAACAGAAAGCGTTAGCAGTGACTCTTTGCCTCCTTTGTTTCTAGCTTTGTCTTCTCCCCAACACCAGGTAGAGAGAAACCATACATCCTCTTCCTCTCTTCACCACAGAGAAGAGAGTAGAAACCAACCCTATTCATCGCAGAGGAGAGGAGTCCCACTTTTCCATCTTGTCCGCTCATCACCAGGTGAGAGTCCGGTCACCTGACCGCCGTTTAGCTCACCCACCTTATGGCCAAAGAGAGAGACATCGGTTTACAGACCGTTGTTCTACCGTTTCACTTACGCATCACCAGGAGAAACGCAGGTCTATAGACCATGGTTCTCCATTGCCAACTTACAGAAAGGTGAGTTTACAGTCCAAAGACTGCGAATCCTTTCCCTCATCTTCTCAGGAAAAGACTGACATCACTCTAAGGGCCAGATTCAGAGTTGAGATAAGCACGCAGAAATGGGACTTACTCCCGAAATTCCACGTAGCTTAAGCTATAGGCCTCAGAAGTCTGACGTAATGCAGAGCAAAAACCTTTGCCCAAATATGGATTTCCGGATCAAAGCGATTTTCACTATGGAGAAAATTAATGGGAGTTTCACGTAATCGCCCCTGTCACAGTCAGTGATTTAAGCTGCCGTTTAAAACTTGGAGGTTTTTATCCGGACACATTTCTCTCTTAAATGGCACTGGATCCACTGAATTTTGATGCCGCTTTCTAGCCGAAATAATTATTTGGCTAGCACAAGCTAACACTGCTGCTCATAGAAAAAGAAAAAAAACACTGCTGCGCATGTTATATACGTCACAGCTAGCGGTCCTGAGATCTCTGGTGAGACAAGTTTATGCTAGCTAGCAAACCTTTATGTAACATGGCAGTGTCAATGTGTAGTATGTATTAGGCTACTAATACTACTACTTCCATATAACGTTATAGCATTTAACAGAAACGAAGGACTCAATCAAGGAGGACTCGATGCACCAAATTTTCATAATTATTACTTGGCCAACTAACTCTGACAGCTTGGTGGAAAATCAACAAAATCACAAACTCCACTTTGACACCCTGCAAATACACCCCAATTTGGCATAACCCTGACTTCCAGTTTAACAAAACTCCACTGAATTTCACCACTTGGAAACAGAAAGGTATCACACATCTCCACCACATTTTTCAAGAGAACACTTTAATCACTTTTAAAGAGCTAACCCAGAGATACGGTGTTGGGAGAGACTAATACCTTCAATATCTTCAGCTAAAATCTGTCCTGAAATCCAAAATCAATATAATGCAGAATGATTTGCAGCCACCATTAATCATAACACAAATAAACAAAATAACATCTCAGAAGAAAATTCTCTCTAAATTCTGGCAACAAATATGCACCAACATTTTCATAATGACTAACAACACTAACTTACAATTAATTCAATTCAAGGTAATCCACAGAGCACATATTACTTAACACAAGATGTATAAAATGGGATTAGCAGACACTGGACATATGCTCACACTGCACTCTAAACACCCTGGACAATTATCTCCACGCTACTTGGCTATGCCCACCCATCCAACACTTCACACAGTCACTAAAACGTTATCCTGTTTTTTGGGTTGCAGCATTCCACTATCTCCTTCTCTCTGCCTACTTGGAGACATATCCACAATCAATTTAACAACCCAGAACACCAGGTCCTTGCTCATTGCCCTAACTGTCGCCAAGAAAACTATCCTATTACATTGGAAAACAAGAAATACTGCAAATACTATGCAATGGTTGAACCTTCTCTCAGAATACGTATCATTAGAAAAAATATCAGCTTCCAGCCAAAATCAAATGTCACAATTCAGAGACAACTGGGAACCATTCATCAATAATCTAAATTTATAATCCAACCAAAATAAACCGGTTAGCCAACCCCCCTCCCCTTTTCCCCCTTTCTCCTCTTCTTTCTCTCTCTCTTATGCACATTACACACTTATAAACATAGTCTAACCTGCATACATATTCACAATTCATGTTATTAATAGTTTCACCCTCTCAGTACTTCACTTTTTTCTGGCCCAATATACTCAGCTCATTTGTCCACTCTTACCTCCTCTGTCTATCCATCTGTCTGTCTACCCGTCTCCCTGTCTATCTACCCCGATTGGTTTGTCTGTCTCTCTGCCTATCCGGTCTGTCTGTCAGTCCGTCTATCTGTCTGTCCGTCTATGTGTCTGTCATGGTAGGGGGTAACACATTGGGGTGTGGGTGGTGTTTTCTTTGTGGGGGATTAAGGTAGGGGGGTGGGTGGTAGGGGGGGCGACTTCACTATTTGTAACTATTTAATTTTTATTTAATTTTATTTTTTATATATTTATTTTTTTGTTTGTTATACCCTTTCCTCTGAGAGGCTTCATTACATAATTTTGCAAATCATAAATAAAAAATAAAGTTGACGTCCCAAGGGGGTGGTGGTGGCATGGAATTTTTTTTTAAAAAGGAAAAAAAATAAAATAAAATAACAGAAACGGATACATATTAAAGCGATATGGTGAACCTGTGGTAGGTATATATCATGAATATTGGCAAGGCTAGGGGATGTTTGGCAGGATGTGAAGTGAGGTGCCAGCAAGCCCAATAATAGCCATCTCAATATTCATGATGATACCACAGGTTAGAGTTCCATATTGCTTTTATATTAAACTGTGTGGCCCTACATCTTACACTACTCACAAAAAGTTAGGGATATTTGGCTTTCGGGTGAAATTTATGGAAAATGTAAGTTCACGCTACAGTGATATTATACGTATCATGAAAGTAGGGCATTTAAGTAGAAGCATGCAATGGTGATTTCCTCATCTCAAACAATTTATTGAAACAAAAGCCAACAACAGTGGTGGGTATACCAGCAACAAAAATGTCAATGTCTCAATAACTTGTCATGTGCCCTTGAGCATCAATTACAGCTTGACAACGACGTCTCATGCTGTTCACAAGTCGACTTATTGTCTGCTGAGGCATGGCATCCCACTCTTCTTGAAGGGCGGCCCTCAGGTCATTGAGGTTCTGGGGTACAGAGTTACGAGCCTCTACACGGTGAGTCAGCTGATCCCATAGGTTTTCTATGGGATTCAGGTCTGGAGAAAGTGCAGGCCACTCCATTTGAGGTACCCCAGTCTCCAGCAGCCTTTCCCTAATGATGCGACCTCGATGAGCTGGAGCAATTGTCATCCATGAAGATGAAATTAGGCCTGTGTTGTTCATGCAGGGGCACAATGACTGGATTAATGATGTTATTCAGGTAGTATGGGCTTGTCACTGTACCATTCACAAAGTGTAGGGCAGTTCTGTATTGACTAGACACACCTGCCCACACTGTAACACCGCCACCACCAAAGGGTCGTCTGGTGACAACAGTGGCTGATGCATAGCGCTCTCCTTGACGTCTCCAACATCGTTGGCGGCCATCATTTCTGCTCAACGTGAATCGACTTTCATCAGAGAACAGCACTGAGGCCCACTGGTCCCTCATCCAGCGTAAATGCTCCCTGGCCCATGCAAGACGATGACGCCTGTGCCTGGTAGTGTGGGTCAGGTACCCTTGCAGGTCGTCTAGCACGCAGACCACGCTGATGTAAACGGTTTCGAATGGTCTGACGTGACACTTGGGTGCCTCTCACCTCCCTTAAATGTGCCTGGAGTTGAGTGGCATTCATCATCCGGTTCCGCAGGGCACTGTTCACAATGAAGCGGTCATCAGTGTGGGATGTGGCCAAAGGACGTCCACTTCTATGCCTTTCTGTGACTCTTCCAGTCTCTCTGTATCTCTGTTGCAACCTGCTGATGACACTCTGTGACACTAAGCTCAGTGGCCACTTCCCTCTGAGAACATCCTGTTTGAAGCCTCGCAATGGCGAGGTACTGTTGATCAATTGTTAGGTGTCGTCTTGGTCTCATGATGTCAAAATGTGAACAGCATGATGAAGAGGGACTGTTTAAATACCAATTCTAATTGAACCAGGAAATTTATTGGTCGATTCATGGATCAAACACCTGTTGTGAATTTTGCCGTTCAGCTCCTTGTTAGAGAACAGCAAGTTGTGCAAAAAGTACTGAAACATTGAATAGTTGGACATGTGCATTCAAAAAGTTTAGAGAAGGTCAAATTAATTTCACCTGTAAAGGTTATAGTGCATTTTAGGTTCATCCTGAAATTTCACCCGAAAGCCGAATATCCCTAACTTTTTGTGAGTAGTGTATACTAATTCACCAAAAAAAGACAACTTTAAACTTTAAAATGTATGTTTTACAGTTTTTTACAATCACTTTGACACAAACTAGACACAGAACTCAAAACAGATAATCAAAATGCACATTTTTCAAAACTCTAAACACTTTGTTCAATTGCTTGGATACAATACACATAAACCTAAGATAATTTGTTCATTGAACCAAATCACCTGTTCAATATGACACAACTTAACATTAAAGTAATTACTATTTCAAAATGCAATTCACACATTACATTTGAAATGACTGTCTTTTCACTCATTACAATGGTCAAAAATTAACTGGTCAAATTTATAAGTAACTTGCATTAGGAGTAATGCATAGTTTTATGGAAACTGATTGACACCAATTACTGTGGAACATGAACCAATTATATGGAGTTATATAGCTGCCAAAACATTTCGTAAACATAAATTGAGATTCACAAATGTAACTCAAATTGCAAATGTAAACTTAAAATCGTAAATTGAGATTTGCAAATGTAAGTCCAATTGAAAATGTTAAATATAAATTTGTAACTAAAATTTATTGAAGTGTACAACCCCTGGCAAAAATTATGGAATCACCACACTTAGAGGATGTTCACCCAGCTTTTTAATTTGTAGCAAATAAACAAATCACAGATATGACACAAAACAATTTTTGTTTAACCTCTTGCTGCCAAACGCCCCCTAGCGGTAACGCAGGCATTACGGAAGTTATTAAATTATACATTTCATTAATGTAAGAATATATAATAAACTGCTCACCTCAATATTTTGATGAAATATCCTTAAGATATATCCATTCCTTCTGGGAAAGCAGTTTTTAAGCCCAAAACGTTGAGTTAAAACTTTGTAAATAACTTTGGAAACCCTGACCTAATTCTCAAACATGTACTGCAGCTTGATGTCACACCATAAACAATGTGCTGGTAAACTGTTCTGCTTAATTGTATTTCACAAAACTTTGGTTTGAAAAGTCATACCTTTAGGCTTCGAGAAAAAATACTTTAAAACTTTCATACGGCTGTACATGATTTCTTTCCAATTTTAAACTGACTTGTGCTTTTCTGCACTTCATTACGAGTAGTTCGGCTGTGTTCAGTTTGGTGTTGTGAAACTCAGCCAGTTTCTGGAGTACTAATCCTGTGGCTTAGTATATTTTAGCCAAAGTGTTTTTGTACTTAATTGCAGAGATTTATGCAAAACCGTCGTCAATTGGGTGTATTTCTTTGACTGATAGCACAATAGGACTATCTGAAGTGGGGAAAAACTTGCATCGACCCGCCTCCACTTCGAGTATTATTTGCTTTCCATTGGGTTTTAAAACTGTCTGTCAAATATTCCAGCCAATAGCCAAGACTCTTATCTTTCAGACAAGCCCTCATTCAAGACAAAGCCCTCGTAAGTCAAGTAGATAGAGCCCCGTGTAAGAGGAGGAGGCAACCAAGCGTAATTATCGAACAAAGATGGCACAGTGTTTTTACCTTGTAGCGTAGCTCGCTACATTCCGTTTAGCAAAGCACAATTCATAAGACAACTGCTGCTGTTTATTTTTTTACTTTACAGTCTCTTTTATACAGTTTTTGGTTAGTTATATCTAGGTTATTCAGGAGTTTCTCCTTGTAGTAGGTCCTAGCCCAAATATGGTTTTGCGGTCTCAGTGACGCAGAGTGGTGTAAGATTACTTTGTTTTTGCCTGTATACCAGTGCGAATTCACTGTTATGTATAAAACGAATCCCTCTGAATTAAATGAATATAGCTAACATTACTATATTGTAACAATGGCAAAGCTAGCCAGCAAAATTACACATCAGCAGCTAGCTATCTATTTGTGTCTGAGACGAGCTGTTCCGGGTTTCTTTTGAATTAAATGGCGGGAGATAACATGAGGATGAGTTTGTTGTTGTTGATTATTATGCAGGGGTTTATTTTATCTAGGGCGGACATTTGATTTTTATATCCCGTTTGCATATACCTGGACTCATTTCTGGCTAATGGGGCTCAGGTGAAATACAAGATTCACTGTGCTGCTACATGGGTTTGGAGAGCTTTTTGGGGACCACGGGTAGGCTAGTTAGTTGTGTAATATGAAACACCAAAAACACATCTAAAAATTTACTTTTATTGCCACTTATCAAATTTTATTGTAAAACTTAAAAAATAAATCATATGGAGACTTTTCTGGAACCTTGCCTTTTTGCCACAATTTGTGCCAACTTTGGTAACCAAAATGGTTCACCTGAAAAAAAGCTCTGTAGAATTTGAATGGTTTGAGATATTGACACCATATTTTTAGCAGAGATAGACAGCATATTGAGGGATCACAAAGAGGAGTTATTTCCTCCATAGCTCTTTTAGCTCATCAGGTAAAAAATCTGAAATTTGAATGTAGGTACCCATTTTTTTGTTTTTTCACAATCAGGCAGATGATCCACATCAGAATAGAGATCAAGCAGTGAGAGGAGGATGAGTAGGTGGTCAAGGGAATGGCAGAGGATAAGTACCCTTTCATAGAGGTGGCCATAGACCTTTTCCTCTTAGAGGAGGGCTTAGGCCTCATCAGAGAGGTGACCATTGGCCTTGTTTGAGAGGTGTGTGTGGGGGGGGGGGGGGTGGGGGGGGGGGGGTACGTGGGTAGAGGACAAGACCATGGAGTGGGTGGCAACAGCAAAGAGTGTCCAAAGAAATCCAAACAATAGTTGTGGACCTTGTCATAAATCGTAGCATGACAATGACAACAGCTACCATGATTCAGACAAACCTCAGGAGATAAACAGTGGCCTCAATCATCAGAACTTTCTGTCATGAGAACCGGTAAGTCTTCACATTGCACTATACATTACTCTAAATTGTCAAATTACAATTTCCTCGGTTTTCTTTCAGTCCTCTTTGAGGCTGTAACCTTCGTTACCCTTTTCTCCTGTTCCTCCTTTATTTTTGCTCATTTATTTTACATTGAGCTGGAGGTTTTCTTTCACTTACTGTCTATTTCTGCTCGAGTTTACGAGTTAGTATTTGCCCTCTTTTCTGGGTTGTTTTCCGTTGGCTTATATGCCGGGGGTTATCTCCCGTAGGAGTTTTTTCTGTTCTGTTCGTGTTTCCTGATCCCCCCCCCCCCCCCCCCCCCCCCCCTTTGTACTAGTGGTTACACCACTGTTTCTCAGACCCCTTCCCCTCCATCACAGTACACTGAAGCCATAATGAAGGTACCAGTGACCGCGACAGGTTTTGAACAAGTGAAGGGGGTATTCGAACTCTCCAAGCACAGCAAGCGGCTGCCCACAAACAGCAGCTGGCCATGCAGAACAAACAAGAACAAATGTGTGATCAGTTATGCCGCCAGGAAGACTGTGCGCGATCTAGCAGACAGTTTTCGCCTATTAGCTGGCATAGCATCCCACGGTCCACCAAGCATCTTCTCCTGAGAATCTCCCTTCACCACCTATTCCAGTCACTGTTAGGGAGCCGAAACTCCAAGTGCCCCTCCATTACGACGGAGAATCAGGGAAGTGTAGAGGGTTTTTATCGCAATGTCTGATATTTTTCAAAGCGCAACCCTCGCGCTTCTCCTCTCAAGACGTGTGGCGCTTATTTTGTCCCTGCTTACCGGTACCGCTCTCGCCTGGGTGGATCCCCTTATACGGTCACAAGCACCGGTCATGAACAATTCGGAGAGCCTCATGAAGGAGATGGCATTGGTATTTGACCACAACAATTGGTATTTGACCGTTCCACTCTGTACGTTCCCCATCTTCAGGGTTACGCCTTTAGCTTCCTCCTCCGTCGGTGGCTCCCTGAGTACACTGTAAAAAATGTCCGTAAAATGAAGGTTAAATAATCATAATAATAAAGGTTTTTTTTACATTTTCTCAACATTAATGTTAAACCACTGTAAATTAAATGTTAACTACTGTAAAGTGACATTTACCAAAATGTCCGTAAAATTGAAGGTAATGTACTCATAATAATGAAGGTTTTTACCATTTTCCCCAATCTTAATGTTAAAACACTGTAAATTAAATGTTAACTACTGTAAAGTGATATTTACCAAAAAATTACTGTAAATGCTGAAAGTGAATGAACTGTTAAAATGAAGGTAAACTAACCATTTTTTTAGGATTGTAGGATATTGTTAAATTCACTGCCAATTAGGCTAAAACAACATGGAGCCTACGAATAATGATAACGTATTAAAGTTGGGATTGCAGTGAAGTTGAAATGCCTTTGTTTAGTCTAAATATGAAAATAGGCTATCACCCCAAACAATCATGCCTACAATTGTTGGAGTTTTGCACACAGGCCTAAATCTTTAAATATTAAAATGTATGTTGAAGTCCTTGACTACCCTTCTTGATCTCAGACTTGACCAAATCACTCTGAATCATATATTCCTACTGATTAGGCCAACACTTAATGGGCTATTGCTTGAGCTTTCACAGACTATTCTCCCTACTAAATAAACAGCGTGTATTTTTTTTCTGCTTGGATACATACAGTAAT